>CAUYSK010013145.1:0-10374 GCA_963575035.1 Avahi laniger
CAATTAATTTCTTTCTATTTTTGGTAGAGATGGGGTCTCGCTCTTGCTCAGGCTGGTCTCGAACTCCTGAACTCAGAACGATCCGCCCACCTCGGCCTCCCAGAGTGCTAGGATTACAGGCGTGAGCCACCGCGCCCGGCCTGTTCTAATACTCACTTTAAATGCTTCTCAAAGTTTTATTAGGATGGCTTCCTTTGCAATGGGATGACCCATTTATACAGGGCTTTTTGTCTGTCTGTTTAACATTTATTACTCTGATAGAGGGAAAAGAAAACTGCACCAGGAAAGAAGAGACTGGAGGCTGGCCCTCTTCCACTAGCTCTAATCCTGGATGAATCACTTATTTTCTCTTCCTCTATCTGAAAAATCAGAATTATGATGACAATGATGATGATGATGATGTCGTCTTACTGATCTTATAGGAAAGCAAAAATTATACCATTTAAAAACTATTCATGCATGCCCTTGAGGTCCCAAAAGGGCTTCAAAGTTTGTATATGGTCTATTATAGATGTTACTTGGTGGATGTTACATGATGCAGGACTATAGCCCCTGCGTTTCTTATATTCATTATTGACCATATATTTATTGTAAAAATGGCTAAACAGTTAAAATTAGTTTTCAATCTCCCTCTACTCCCACCAATTTAATGTTTATATTTTATTTGTGTTCAGATTTATTTGTATAACTAACCTCCTGTCTCCTCAGTATATTTGAACCCAATTTAATGTAAATACAATATCTAAGAGATTGTTTTTAAATTTTATCATTTTAGAAACACATCTCTCAATTTTAAAAATCAGATTTCACTTAAAGCTGAATGGCAACATGCTATTAAATTTTATATCTTACTACATTTCTCTTAGATAGTAAGGACCAAAATTAGTATATGAGGAACTCAGAAAGTAGAAAAAAATTGACATACTTCCAAGTCTCAACTCCCATACTTAACCACTCTATATTTTGTACAGAGAAGCCCCAAGGAAAGATAAAACCAAGCATTTGATATAAATGTGAATGTTTAATCTGGGAGTTTTATTTAAAGCAGTCACCAAAACAGAGTGGGCTTCTAATTTCTACATTTTAGGTAAGAAATCAAATATACTATATTTTGATATTTTAAAAGATGACATTTGTTTCTCAGGTTGCAGAATTTTTTTCTTGCAATAATTAAGAGACTAGTGAAATATGATGTTGCTAGTAATAAACTTCCATTCTCTTTCTAAGTTACTTAAGCTTGGTGAACTCAGTTCCATCACAGTAATACAATTCCCAAAATTCTAGATAAAAATAATTTTTAACATGTACCCCCAAAATATGTACTATTCCATATCCATAAAAAATTAAAAACAAAACAAATGTTTTTGAGGATTTACTTAGTAGTATAATATCTATAGAGTCCATTATTATGATGTGATTTTTTTTAAAGTTTGTAAGAGTTTTTGTAAGCCGAAGAAAAAAATCAGATTTCAACCTAGGAACCACCAAAATTATTCAGAGATTTTTAAAGTTTGTGAATATATACCACATAAATGAAAAGATCCTATAATTGTATTGCATTTATAAATTGCTTGTCTAAACAAATCTTCCCAAATGTCCTCCTAAAGACTCCATTTGTATTGATCTTCACTGGAAAACAGCACCCTCCTCCCAAGAAAGATTTTGTTGCTATCTTTACTTTAAAAAATTATTTTTTACCTAAATATGTATATGTTTGTATTGAGAACATTATGATAAAATGAAAAGCATACTGGACCAGAAATCAGAAAATTTGAATATATCATTAAGTCTGCCACTTACTATCTATGTGATAAGTCATTTAAAATCTATGAGTTCTGTTTTCTCAACTAGAAAACTAATGATTACTGTTTCTCACAGAGTTACTGTGGTACTTAAACAAGATAAAGTGTTTTAAAATAGAACTATCCTAAAATGATGCAAAATATCATTGGAATTTACATATTACTGTATGCATTTATATCAACAGCAAAATCTTTGCCGTTAGGACCACATCCTATTCTAATTATTTACCCCATCTACTCCTTATTGGCAGATAGCACAATGACGGGCCACAGTAGACACTACATAAAATTAATGTTAAGATTTAAATAAATAAGTTAAACGGATGATATAATTTACTTAATTCTTCAAATATTTCTTCCTTCATTAAAACCCATTAGTTCTCTGATATCTTCTCTGTCTAATACAGTACAGATATTTATATTTTAAAAAGATAAATATGATTTTAAAATGTTTGAAATATGTTACCATGATTTTATTTCATGGACAAATAATTACCTTTTCTCCAGAAACAGCTTGACCTGGGGAAAATCCTGGATCTCCTTTGGGGCCCTGGATAAAATAGTTATAAAATACATGGTCAAGCATAAATTATATATAATATATATCTTCAATTATGTATCATCAGATGCTATATACATCATATAGTAGGAAATAAATTATTTTAAATTGAGATAGGCATGGGTTATTGATTTTTTTAATGTACCTTCTTCTTAGTCTTATTTTTAAATGCTGATAAGATTTCTAAAAATTCCCTAGACATAGTTGATTTTTAAAAAACTAATAAATGTAAAGTTATACTGCTATTGAAACATTTTTCCTAGGGGGAACTTGGTAAAGCCTTTGTCTTTTCCATTTTTGTAACATACTGCATTGTTATTCCTATTTTAGCTTTGAAAGACTAGTTACATTAGTAAAAGAAAACTGCTTATAATGATCCTCAAAAATTCTAAGTTTAAATATTTTCCAAAATCTTGCAATGTCCATGCATTACTTTTACAATAAAGAAAAAATTTAAAAAGATATATCTATTTGTCAAAATTCTTTGTATTCTATTCTAAAAATAGCTACTTTTCTTAGTCTAGGGATCTTTATCTTCCACATTTCAAGAGGAATATGACATTAAATTTCAGCTAAAGTTTTTTTGTACAATATTAAAATAATATTTCTTATGATAAATAGTAGTAAAGTATCTCTTTTTCATACCTCATAAAATATAGGGGCCAAAAGGAAGATTCTTTAAAATTCAAATCCTGATTTCATTACCATTCTCAACTAAGAATAAATAATTCTCCTTTCCTAGATACTATTTTTACCCTTTGGGAAATAGGGAAATAGACATCTCTTCTTTCACATATTCAGGAATGATTTTAAATAGCTTTCAAGCTGACCAATGAAAAAAGGAATACCAAAAGAAAAGTCCTGCATGTTCCTCTTTAAGTCTTTTAATTTACAAATTCTAAAGGAGTGCTCACTGGCAAAGAGTCCTATGTTCTAATAGTCAACAAAAATTTTTAAAGAAAAAGTTGTGCTCTAGGCCGACCTCTTCCCTTTTACAGACATCATCACTTCTACCAAGGCTACGATTTTAGATCATTGGTTATAAAATTATGGACTTAAGAAATGGCTTTGGTGATGTTTTAATATTTATGAACTCAACTCTTCACCCTCCCCAAAAAGGTAATTTACTTAGAATGTATAAGAGACATTAGAGCTTATCTAGTAAATCACATTTTGTATTACAGATAAAGAAGCAGTGAGGTCCAGAAAGGTTAATTGATTTACTTAAGATTGCTTAGAAAAGTATGGGCAAACTAGGTCAATTTTCTTTTTTATATCACAATACCTATTAAATAAAATCTTATTTATTGGAGTTAATATATTTTAATCTTTTATTATAAAAACTAGCTAATTGATTTGAGGCAATAATTTACAGTGAATTTAAAAATAACTTGAGAAATGATAGTCCTTGAGATGTTTAAATATAATAAAATCCTTTATGTCCAATGTCTTTACTTATAAATATCATGTTAAAAATTCTTACTTTTAGGTCCTATTTGAATTTTATATTATCTATTGGCTTTCTTAATATCATCAAATAATTTAACATTTCATTGTCCATTTAAAAAAATCGAAGGAGTAAGCAAAAGTGATCAATTGAAAAATAAAAATTAGATTTAAAACTGTAATTTTTTCTTATTCATATGTTCTATATCTGGACAACACATTTGACATATGTCAAATTTCTTTTTTTCACACAAATATGACTGAATTAATTTATCAACTCATGTTCTAGAACTGGAATTTCAGGTCAGCATTAAGGAAATTCTCTTAACCTGGCTAGCTGTGCATATAAAATGCATTAAGTGGAGATTATTGAATATGCCAACTTTACCTGAAATGTCAAAGAAGTAGGTCATACTTTTCTGCATTGAAGGAGAAAACTCCCAATTTTCTTACTTTCTCCCTCATTTTGTACCAACTCTTTGATTCCTGACACACTTTTGGTCTTACTTGATTGGTTTTTTACCCCCTTTAGAATTAAATTTAATATTTATAAATTAATTAATCAATCATAATTGATTCTGAGCCTCAAAAACCAGTGAAAAGGGACATGTTACATTCAGGGAATAACAATGGGAATGATGGCTAACTTCACCTCAGAAATGTGATCGACTTCCTTTGTTTTTTTTTAATTCCCTTAATTTCTTTAAAAAATTATGTAATGCAAAAATTATAACATTACACTGTGGGATTTATAATGATATAGATGTAAAATAAATGACAACAAAGCACAAAGGATGCAGGTAATGGATAAATGTAGTATGTCGCAATGTTGCTATAGTTTGTGAAGTGACACCATATTAACTATAAGTAAACTAGAATATAAGTTAAGGATGCATACTGTAATTCCTAGAGCAACTACATAAATAAATGGGTAGGTAGGTAGACAGATAAATAGATAAAGAGATGTAGCTCAAATGCCAATAGAGAAATAAAATGGAATGCCAAAGAATATTTTATTAATCCAAAAGAAGGCAGAAAAAGAGGAAGAGAGGAACAAATAACAGAACTGGATAAATGGAAAAGAAATAGCCACATGGTAGGGCAAGACCCAATCATACCAATAATTACATAAATATAAAGTGGACTTAACACTCCAATTAAGAGATTATCAGACTGGGTAAAAAAGTAAGATCCAACTACACATTGTCTATAAAAGATGCACTTTAAATATAAGACACAGATACGTAAATGAATAGAAAAATATATACCAGGAAAATAATAAACATTAAAAAGCTGGTGTGGCTCTGTTACTATCAAACTGGACTTCAAGAAGAGTATTACCAGAGATGAAGGAAGACATTTGATGATGATAAAAAGTGTCAGTTCATCAGGAAGACATAAAAACATGCAGGCAGAGCACAGAGCTGCAAAATATATGAAGCAAACAATGACAGAACTAAAGGGAGAAATAGACAAATCCAAAATCATAGTCAGATATTTTAACACATCTCTCTCTGCAATTAATGGAACTAGACACAAAACAGTAAAAATAGAGAAAATTTTAACACCAACCACTATAAACTAACTGACATTTATAAAATACTATACCCAACAACTGCAAAATATACAATCCTTTCAAGTATGCATGGAATATTCACCACAATAGATCACATGTTGGGCCATAAAATGCCTCAATAAATTTTATAGGATTGAATTCCAGTGTGTCCTCCCTGATCACAATGGAACTAAATTAGAAATCAATAATAAATAAAACAACAGACTTCAAGATAATCCATGGGTAAGAGAAGAAAGCATATATTTTTATCTGAATGATAATGAAAATGCAACATATCAAATTTTGTGGGATGCAGTTAAATCAGTCCTTAGAGGGAACTTGAAATGTTAAATTCTTATATTAGAAGAGAAGTTTTGAAATCAATGATTTAACTTTTCACCTTAAGAAGCTAGAAAATGAAGAACAAATGTAAAATAAATAGAAGGAAAGAAATAATAAAGAGCTGAAATCAATGAATATTAAATAGCCCATAAAGAAAATTAACAAAGCCAAATATGTTGGTTCTTTAAAAGATTAATGGAAGTGAACTCTTGATTTTCTCCCAGGCAAAAACAAAACATACAAAATCCTGGTAACATGTTCCTCCTCATTCCAGTAGATGGCAGCTCCCATAATACCAGCTATTCCACTGCTCAAGCCTTAGAATTCTTTGACTCTTCTCTTTCATACTGTATATGTAATCCTTCAGCAAATCATGTTGACTGTAACTCAAAATATACCTAGATTTTGAGCACTTCTCACCACCTATATTGCTAACCCTCTCATCCATGCCATCATCACGAATAGTATGGACTAGGGTAGACCAGTGGAGTAGACTCCAAACTGGTGTCCCTCCTTCCACCCATCCCTCATTCCAATCTGTTCTCCACATGACAGCCAGAACTATCCTGACAATATAAATTGGATGTAAATTATCTGCTTAGAACTCTTCAATGAATATCCAACACAATCAGTAAAATCTAACCAAAATCATTACCAACAAGGTCCTATATAATTGACTCCTACTACCTCTGATCATATACCTACCACTTATCTCATTCAGCTATTTTTCAAAGATTGTCTCAAGGCCTTTAGAATTGTTTTTCAACCTTTTCTTCATCAGGATTGCAAAAAATAGTGATTTTTAATTCTAGCATTCTTTATTTACTGGTGTCTTCTATAAAAAAAAACTTCCTTTATCAACCATTTGGTTATCCTGAGGTTCAATTCTATAAGAAAGGTAAGGCAATTTTTTAAAAAGTCTTGATTCTTTCCTTTTATTTTTGTTTTACTTACCATTCTTTGAAATAACGATGTGGTATAATAAAATATATATGTTTGGTTTTTGTCCCCAGTTCCTGGCAGAGAGTTCCCAAACCCCTTGGAATTTCCTGAGTGATAAGGTGTCTTTTGTTAGTCATAATAAGTCACTTTTGACCATACCTAAGTTTATGCTAATAAGATGATTGGGGCGGGGGCCCTAAATAGCTTTCAGGATTGGGGTCTGTCCCCAGAAAGTTACACAAGTGATTAGAGGGTGGGAACTTTCAGTCCTAATTCCCTCTTCTCCCACTGCCAGGGATGAAGGGTGGGGAGAGAAGCTATGTTATAAAAACATAGGAAGGTAGTGTGGCAGGAGAGAACATGGAAGCTCTACATTCCCTACCCCCAATACTTTGCTTTATGCAGCTCTTCCATTTGGCTGTTCCTGAGTTGCATCCTTTACAGTAAAGTGATAAAGGTAAGTAAAGTGTTTTCCTGAGTTCTGTGAACTGTTCCAGTGAAATATCAGATCTGAGAGGGTAGGTCATGGGAGCCCTTGAGTTTGTAGTCTGTCCAGACAGAAGTGTGAGTGGCCTGGGCACCCCATTTTTGGGGGTGACATCTGAAATGTGTGCAGTATTGTGAGATAGAGTCCTAACACCAGTGGAGTCTGATGCTAACCCTGGGTAGTTAGTGTCAGAATCAAATTGAATCGTTGGCTATCCATTTGGTGTCAGAGGATCTGAGAATCTCACAGATGCAATTCCCTAGCATCATCTGAAGGTCATCAGGGAGGATTTGTCTGTTTGTTTTTTGCATCATTATAACTCATGGATTTAGAGATATTTGATGTAATTTAATCTACTGCAGTTATTCTTGATGATGTTCAAATGACACCAATTTTTGGCTATTTAAGTTAGCACCTGAATCCTTTTGACATTTCACTAATAGTCTTTGATAACTAGAAATAAGCATTCTTAATATACTTAAGTAACATTTTAACTGTAAAATCACAAAAAGAATCAAAGAAAAGGATCATATTTTGTCTGCCTTTGCAAGAATGTCCCCATGCTGTCTAGAAGAATAGGAGCAACTCAGTCTTTAGCATTTTATCATTCTTTACATTTTCTTAATGTTGGACTAACAATTTTTATGACAATTTGATCAAGTAAAAAATTCTTAGAATGGGTCAGCATTTATACTTAATATATTTATTTAATTTACATGCAAGGAAAAATAGTACTTCTCGTTAAGTGAAATACATAATGGAGAGATGGGAGCATAGGGTCAAAACTAGTAATAGAACATAGTACTAAGATATTACTGTTTGGTGTTAAATACTTAATATTATTAATACCATTAAATATTATTAATGAGGCATTGTTATTGCAGTTAATTAAGGCTAGATGTTTTCATTTAACTGGATTTAATTTGAAAGACTATTGGCCCTGACCAAAGTAGTATAAGCTATGAATGTTTGTGGGGAGGTTTTAAGTTTCCTCTAAGAAGCATTTTGGGGATAGGATCTATCTTGACCACAAACAGACTGCCTGGACTGGAATTGTAAGTACATGGTAGGCTAAAGATACAGATTCTGCATGCATTCATTTCTCATCTTCAAAGATCTACAACATAACTAAACATGTGTTTAATTAATAGCAATAAAAATGTCCATCGCCCTGCCAAGAAAGAAGAATGCAGTTCATTTAATAGATAAATATGATACACTGAGTCCAGATGGCATTTGATGACAAAAAGAAATCCATTCTCTCTAGCAAACAGGAAATGGAATTTATTTCTCTCTTATTTTTTTTTTTTTTAGAAGGACATTATTTCTACCATCAGTCTCCTGATTTCAGCTAATGAGCCCATTAGAGGAATGGTCTTCCTTTATTTTAAATCATATTAATATTACATGTTGAGAAAAATTGCTTTATGTCCACTAAATTTGTGTGTGGTACTTTCTTTATTCTTGTATTATTTAACAATTTAACACCATAGTTGTCAAGGACTAGAGATCAGTTTTACTCTTGATAGAGTTTATATATTATTATCATTATCCACAGGATAAACTGCAACCTTGGAATAGAACTATTTTGTTATTATTATTAAATAAATTCAGAAAGTCTTTAAGTTAGGTAACTCCACTTCTACCCTTCCTCCTTAGGATGGTAAAACACTTCCTCACTATGTTGGGAAAGGCACCTAGTGTAAGGAAAAGACTAAAACATACCCAGTTTTTTACTCCAACTCTACGACTTGCAAACTGTGTTACCATGGTTACGTGCTTCCTTCTCTGAGTGTTTTCTTCTCTGCAAAGCAAAGGGTAATAAAGCCTACTCTCATAGTACTCTTGATTGAGATAAAACTAAATGAGATGCCATGCATAAAATAATTGGCAGATAACAGATACAAGAGGATTATAAAGTATAAAGCTTGAATGTCCTATTAATCCTGATTACCCTAGAAATTCATGTTAAACACCTAGGGAAATTGGTTTCATAAAATCAAACATTACAAATTTTATTTGATAAATTTGGGACACAGTGGTAATTTTTAACACCTGTCACAAATCTACTACCCTCCACAAATATGTGCAGCTAAATCATAATCAGTTTTGGCTGTTTTGGACATAGTTATCAAATTGTTAAATATGAATTAAAGACTAATGTTCAGGTTTATACTGTTAATTCCCCAAGAGGCCTAATCGTTTCAAAGTAAAGGTAGGTTGTTTTAGTCCCCCATAAATGGGTTCATAAAATACTCATTGTATTGATGAATAGTTATAGTCAAAATTAAATCTGTACTACAAAAAATAATACCAAAGAAGAATCTAGAGATTCAAATTTTTATCTCTCCTAGATCACTTTAACACAGATACATATTCATACTAAACAATACTGAAAAATACAGTTTTTAATCTTGGGACAGGAATAGTTTTTATTCAATACAAAGTTCTTCATGTTCTCAAATTTTTTCTCCTAAATATGTATACAAATTTTAAGAAGTCAATTAAGTAAAACACTTTGCGCCATCTCTGACTTCATCTCGTCACATTATTTCCACATTTTTTGTTTGTTTTTATTCTGACATAGCAAAAAGAATAAAACTTCCTGAGCAAAAAGAATAAAACTGGAGGAATCATATTACCTGACTTCAAATTATACTACAGAGCTACACAAAAATCAAATCAAAATGGATTAAAGACTTAAATCTAAGACCTGAAACTACTAAAAGAAAACACTGGGGAAATGCTTCAGTACATTGGTCTGGGCAAGGACTTCTTGAGTAATACCCACAAAGCACAGGCAACCAAAGCAAAATTGGACAAATAGGATCACATCAAGATAAAAAGCTTTTACACAGCAAAGGAAAAAATCAACAAAGTTAAGAGACAAAGGAGAACGAGAAAAAATATTTTCAAACTACTCATATGACAAGGGACTGATAACTAGAAAATATAAGGAGATCCAACAATTCAATAGGAAAATTCAATAGGAAAACTCAAAACTCAATAGGAAAAAATTGAATAATCTAATTAAAAAACAAGCAAAAGATCTGAACAGACATTTCTGAAAAGAAGACATACAAATGAGCATGAAGTTCCTAGATCACTAATAAAGGATGAAAATGGTTCTATAGTATATACAATTATAATTTATAGTAGATCTCAAGGATAGATGGTTGGATGCCCTTTTGTTAGAGATAGCATGCAATGTATAGGAGACTACACACAACGATGGCCAACA
>CAUYSK010013146.1:0-23477 GCA_963575035.1 Avahi laniger
GGGTATATGTGTACACAAAGAGTGCAATGTGCACCACGCAATGGGATGGACATATTTGAAACCTGGACTGAGGGGGGGAGGGGGGGCAAGGGCAACACACGTAACCTAAACATCTGTACCCTCATATTATGCTGAAATAAATAAAAAAAAAAAAAAAACTCCCAGGTTGGAGGACTGTGAAGCCCACCTTTTAAGGATTATATGGCATAACAATAAAGACCAAAGGGTTTATGTATTCAGAATTCAACAAGACGGCAGATTCTGCAAGACTTCTGAAGAGGCAGTGTTATATCGCAGAAAGAAATCCATGATATGGGGTCAAATAAACTGAATTTTTGACACCTGTTTCTCCTATTTACTCATTATGTAACATTGAGCATGTTACTCTCCTCCTCTGGAGGTAATACTGAGATTATACAATTCAAATACACAGAATCCAAATAAATATAACTGGAATATACAGTCCCAAACTGGATTACACAGAAAGAGCTCAGCACATGATACATACTCAGGTTGTTGTTAAATGTATGCTAATTCTAAAAATACCCTTATACTATTTTCTCACTAAGCTTTTAGTCAATTACTGAAAATAATGTGTTCTGCAGGAATATAATTGACAATAGCACTATATAGCATTTGCATCTTATAAAGCACTTTTTGCAATGATTTTTTATGTGAGCCTTACCACAACTCTGTTCGGTATATCTCAATGTTAATAGCCCAATATGTAGACAATCTGAGGCTCAAAGAGGTAAAGAAGTTTGTACAAAGCCAGCCAGCCAGTAAATAATAGAGTTGAGGCTTGAATCCAGATATCTGACTCTAGTTTTGTGATATTTCCACTAAATCCCCGCTGTTGCAATGAGGCTACATCATGCAAAATGCAAAAAATATAAGACCATAAGTTCCCTGAGAAGAAGCTGGGCTACAGCATGAGTATATCAAAGGAAAAGCTCCACTACGAGAAAACATCAACACAATCTCTATGGTATTCTCTAAGAAGGAAGGCAGTGTCATTCCATCCGTACAGAGGAAATCTATGGCTTCGCAGAACAGGAGCTTTTGCATAAGGAAGTAAATATCAATAACCTCCTTGCTGTTTCTGTGCCCAGCCCCATCCTCTCTACCTCTCCTTTGTCTGGCTGCACTTTAACATGTGTTTTAAAGTTCAGATTGAGCATCGTTTCATCCAGGAAACTTTCTCTCATTCTTAACCCCACCTCAGGCTGAGTTAGAGGAGGACCCACAGCGCTGTGTGCACATGTCCATCTCATACTTTGTATGCACCGGAATCGAAGCTCAATGGAGGATATTTGTCTCTTTTACTCTTAGGTTCCTAGCATCTAGAACAGTGCCAGGCATTCAAAAAAAAAAAGGTGCTTAATAAAATATGTGTAGAATGAACAAATAGCACCTATCACTGCTTTTGAATTGTTTAATGTCTGGGTCACCAATGTACATATTCCTTGAGAATAGATGTTTTCCCACATCTGTGGACTCAGGCCTTGGTGTAGATTCTGGCATATACAAACATTCTATATGTATTTCTTAAATAATACATACTCAGCAACAGACACTAAGTCCTTTATGGACATTAACTCATATATTTTTCATAATACTCTAGGAGGTAGGTACTATTATCCTGTCCATTTTGCAGATGAGAAAACTCAGGCACCTCAAATAATTTGTACAAAGTCACACAGCTGGAAAGTGGCAGAGCCAATATTATCAAAAAGACAAGAGATAACAAGCGTTGGTGAAAGTGTGGAAAAAAGGGAACATTTGTACATCATTGGTGGCAAACTGGCACAACCATTACGGAAAATAGTATAGTGATTCCTAAAGAAATTAAAACTAGAACTACCAAATGACTCAGCAATCCCTCTTTTAAGTACATACCCAAAGGAAATAAAATCATCACCACATAAAGACATCTGCACTCCCATGTTCATTGTAGCATTATTTATAATAGCCAAGAAACAAAAACAACATAAATGTCTATTGACGTAGCTCTGTTGCCCAGGCTGGAAAAATAAAAAGAATTTTAAAAATGTCTACTGATGGATGAATACATAAGGAAATAACACAATGGAGTATTATTCATCCTTTAAAAACAAGGAAAGACCCTGCCATTTGCCAAAGCACGAATGAACCCAGAGGACATTATGCTAAGTGAAATAAGCCAAATACCTAAAGAAAAATATTGCATTGTCTCACTTATATATGAAATCTTAAAAAAAAGTCAAATATGCAGAGACAGACAATAAAATGGTAGTTATGAGTGGTGACAGGGGACAGAAATAAGGAGATGTAGGTCAAAGGATAGAAAATAGCAGATATACAGGAGGAAAAAGTCTAAAGATCTAATATGCAACATAAGGACTATGGTTAATAATATGGTGTTGTATTTGGGATTTGGGGGAAAACAATTAGATTTTAGCTGCTCTTGCCACATGCAAAAATAATGGGTAACTATGTGAAACGATGGAAATGTTAATTGACTTCACTTAACCATTTTACTATCTATATGTATCCCATAAGATCATGTTAAATACTTTAAATATGCAAAACAAACTGTTTTTTTAAAAAAAAAAAGGAAGGAGGAAGGAAGGGAGTCAGGGCCAGGACTGCAACCAGGGCAGTCTGGCTCCAGAGTTCATGGTCTTAACCACATTGTTTATTGAATAAATGCATGAATGAGCAAACCAATGAAATAAAGATACTACAGTGATAAATGCAATAATAGAACACTGGGGTAGTGCTACAACCACAGTTGAGGGGGTAATTTACTCTGCCTGGGAGTGGAAGAGCCTTCACGTAACAGGTAGCATTTGAGTTCAGCGTTCACTAGGCAGCAAATGTTAAGTACTTAATGCTACTGTGCACGTCATTTATTGCAAACATTATCTTTTTGAAATCTAAAGTTTTAACAGTGTTTTTATTTATCAGCAATACTAACTTTATTTATGGTTTTTTAGTTCCATAATCGCTTCTACTAAGCATAACTGACATTTTTTCCTACTTTCTTTGATAAAGAAAATATTTTGGGAAATTCAGGCTTGTATCTAGGTGAAGTATATTGTTTTTGCTGATGTTCATGAAATGAACTAAAACCGAGCTGGAAAATATGAAGTAATTTTTCTTCTCTATTTCATAAGATTTTCTTTGGCTTTCAATTCAGAGTTCCAGCTCGAAACTGTAAACTGATCACTCCAGCGACCACCCATCCATCTTACAAGGTTCACATCTGGTTTTGCCAAACTTCCATTTGAGACCATGCCCAGTCATCAAAGGAGTCATGAGAAGGGCATGATAGGGAAGGGGTGATAGGAAATGTGGCCTGTGGGTCCAGAGGGTGTGACAGGAAAACGGGAGTCACAGGGATGATGTGGGGATGAGCTAAAAGCCACCACGGCAACATGAGGTGTCAAGTTCCCCGAAATGATTCCTACTGGAGATTACACTGGCTAGAGCTGACTTACCTCTGCAGCCCTTTGGCAAATTCAGGGAACAAGGCTTAGCTTGCAAGTGTACAGCTGCTGAGCTTGCAAAGGAGTGAAAAAAAACATGTGAAAAACATCTGTAAGTGTGTCGTTCAAAAAAGACCTTGAGATGAGTTAACTCTTAACATGTGAAAGTCAGAACTCAGTGGAAAAATAAATTTTGTATGATTTTACCCCGTTTCTGAATTGTGGAGGAGAAAGTAATATATTCAACTTTATACCGCTGAAATACTTGAGTTTCCTTCGACTCCAGAGATCACTGTGTTGAATATTTCTGACGAATAAATTTTAAAACAAATCTCCATACAACAAAGCAACTACATTTCAACTTGATATCAGAAAAAAAACATATCCTGAAAGAGAACTTCTTTGTACTACACAGCATCAGTCTATATTCTCTTAAAGCGGAATAAGATTACACATTTATCCCCTAACTACCTGGAGAAGACAGTAACTAAAACACACTCAGAGATCGGGCTGACCCCAATTCTACAAGCGTAAGTGAGGAAGCAAGGAAGCATTACCAGCAGGGCTGCTGCTTGCCGCTTGCAGGAAGGGCTCTGCATGATGTCATGGTACAGTTCACTGTTAAGGACAGGAAACAGCCCTGAAGGACTTAAGATATCCAACCAGTTAAAATGATGCAATGCATTGCAAAAACATTAAGTCAACTTCAACACTCTGTCATCTTGCTGTTGAGCTATTACTCTATTTAGTAAAACACAATAATATTGAAACAAGATCATTTCACATAATGATAAATGCAATTGACAATAAAACAGGGCCATATGAGAAAGCAACTAAAGTGTGGTACTACTTATGTAGGACAGGGGTGGGTAGCATCATGAATGATAAAGAATGAATGCAGAGGTAATATCTGAGCTGATACCTGAGCGATGATGAGGAAACATAGATGTGAAGATCTGGAGAAAGAGGGTTTCAGGGAGAAGAAAGAAAAAAATTCACACAATTAATAAATAGTAGAGCAGAAAATTAAACTCAATCTTCTGCTTGTTCCATGATCTCAAACTCTCTTTTTCTTGGTAAATGACAAACTATGACTAAGGGATAAAAAGGCACTCATAAGGTCACAGTAAGCCTATCATGATACATTATCTACAACCTTTTTTAAAAAATCACTACAGAAATTATTCATGTTTTCCAGGCAAGAACTAAAGATCTTTAACTTTAGTCAATATAAAATCATTTTAATAGAAAGTAATAGTGTCCTCAGTAAGGCTTATATTTGATATTTAATTGCAAGTTTTTGCCCCTCAGGAATTTTTTTGAAATTATTTGTATTCCAATAACAAAACAATGATTACAAGCCTTGAGTAAAAAGATAACTTCCTTGCTATGAGCCTAAAACTGCTCTAAAAAATAGTCTGTTTAAAAAATGTTAACTAACACATATAGCATTGCCACATATAAGATAAAATATTTAATGTCTCGAAAAATCTTAATGTGAGATGTAAGAGAGTCTAGAATCCTATAGTGTAATTCTAAAGTCTTACGTGTTTGTCAAACCCAGCTAAAATTAAATGATTTGATAAACACATAAAGAAAAAAAACTCATAAATAAACATTATTTTTCTTCCTTTTACTTTTCTAAAATTTTACTAACATTTAAAGTAACTGAAGAAGGATGTATATTTTAGTAAAAGTAATCTGGTACTTCATCCCCCAGCCTAAATTCTTTGGGTTAATATCAGGATTTGTCCCAAAAGGGAAAAAAAATTCAACGTATACTCTTCTATACAAATCAAAAGTGTCAAAAACTCACATTAGGAACAACAAAATTGGAGGCTCTAACAGGACACTACCAGTAAGGAGACAGCTCTGTGTAGCAGATCAAGAGCTGGACTGGAAGTAAGTACATTTGGCTCCTCTCTGACTTTGTGAGTAGCCGAACACGAGACCTTGGAAAATTAACCAACCTCCTCAAATCTCAGTTTTCCTCTGTAAACTGGGTGTGAAAATAATTGTTCTTTCTACCTTGCAAGATTGTTGTGTGGGTCAAGTGAAATAATATAAATCAAGGGTTTTTCAAAATACAATATTACCCAATCAAAATAAAAACAATAACTTCTCCCCTTCCACACATATATCTCCCCCACAAACATTAGCTAAAATCATCAGGGCTGGGCCCATCAGTAGTTCAAAAGGAAAATATATTAAAATATTTTTCAAGTTCACCTATAAAAATCAGCAATTCCATGCTAAATTATAAAGTTTATGTATTTATGTCTCATGATACATATTAAAAACTCTTCACTAATTAGAGCAGAATTATTGGAGAATTAAAATCATTTGCAATTTGGTTTTAAAAACAACTTTAAAATTTCTGACTCTCCATACTCAACATTTTTAGTAAAAGAATTTTGTTTATTTACTGTATCAATCATGACTAAGAGTGAACCTGCTTGTTTTATTATTTCGTTCTCTTCCACATTCTGTGCGCTTATCAGTCACTCTCATACCTCATTACCTGGGAAGATGTGTCTCGGAATGTATAATATAAAGCATCTCTCAGAGGTGCCTGACTTCAACAAGCAGCAAATCACTGTTTTCTCTGTTTCAAATGGAAATCAGTGTTATGTTAAGAATGCTGGACAATACTATCAGTTGTCATCAGTGTTTCATGGACAACATTCAAGACCAAATTAGAATTTGTCCTTGCCTGGCTAGTCTTTATTTTTACTTTAAAGAATTTGTTTAAGGAAATAGTGCTGAAACTTGAAATCTGTTTTTCACAGAAATTTTTTTTTTTCTTTTTTTGAAACTCTGGTAGCAGTAGGCTATGGTTTGCGGAAGTGAGTGTTTAATAGACAGCATTAGCTTTAACTGCAAAAGATTTTTATTCCTTGAATTCTTAGAGTCCTTTAATCCTAAAAAAATAATTTGGATAAACTATGAAGGTCCTTAAAGGAAAAAAACATTTTATTCATCTTTGTATTCCCAGCGCCTAACCTAGTGTTTGTCACATCAATGGGCATACTTTGGTAATTTCTTATATAATCCAGATTCTAGGAAGTCCTTGATATTAATTACTGAGGTAAGCCACTTGTAAACAATCTAAGCTTCTGAAATATTCTGCCTTCTCAGATTTGAACCAAAGTACTTCAAGAACTAGATTCTCCACTGTCAAGAAACTCTGGCTAAAACTAGTTATCATACACATAATTCCTAATTTTTAAGAAGTTTTCCTTAATGAGGCTGAAATTCCTAGTTAATGTTTATGTTAGGGGTGAATATAGAACTTTCTTGTATTGTACCCCTTTGTCTGTGAGAAATTTTGAGAAAGCATGATCCTGTGTTTAATAGTGTGAATTGCCTGAATAAGATAACTATATTACGTTCAAGTATCAATCCTCTTTTCTGGGGGAAAACCTACTCAAGTTTAGTTAATTCACTGTGACCTAAGACCTATGCCACTTAGTGTTTTTTGGGTTTTTTTTGTTTTTTGTTTTTTTCATTCTCTTTACATATTTAAAAGGGTCTTCTAGTCTCCATCTTGATTGTTCAAATGGATACCTTTTTAACTTCAAAACTAACTGTTCCATTTATAGAAAATAATGCTTAAGTGGAAAGTGGTGTCCTGTGTGCCTTAACGACATGGCATAAAGGGAGCCCGAGACCATGCCTAATGTATGAGATTTTTGGCTGCTTAACTCAGTATCACCATCATTCCCTGTAAATATCCACAAATCCGCTTCCCCACGTGGTTCCAGGATAGTGTTGTAATAAAGAGTTAACTCCGGTTTTGATGTTTGACTACTGACGGTTTTCAAGCCCCGCTATGTTCCTTTCCCCTTCTGTCCCAGATCTGGGAAAGCTAAGAAAGCCTGGGAACACTTTCATTTGGCACCAGTGGGGAGTTCAAACTATGCAAGCTCTGACCTGTGCGTGCGTGAGCATGTGTGTGTGCATGTGTGCATATGTGCAGAAATCATGACAATCCTATCTCCTAACCACAATAAAAGCCAGTCTCCTTTCTCTATCATCAAAAGCCATTTTGTGGATCTGCTTGGGATCATATCTTGCTCTCTCCAGAAAGCCTCATGATGTGAGTTGAGTAATGAACCTTGTCATACCCTCTTGCTACATGCATGGATATCATTAGTCTTGATATGCAAACCAAATTTGGGGTGGGATATGATCTTATTTTTACAAGATGATCACAAGAGCGCCAAAGAAAGACCATAATTTCCCAGAGGCAAATGCAGGCCTATGCATGAGCAGACACAAGATTCACAGCTGCTTCTGAGCAACCCTTTGCAAACCTCTCACTTAAATGCCGCATAGCAGGACAGTTAGTGGAAGCTTTCCAGAGAAGCTTGACATTTGCAGTGGCTTCCAAGGGAGCTTGAAGAACCACCCACTTCAGTGATGTATTAATGGTGACTTTTCTGCCCTTTTTTCACCAGCCCTGCCAATAATTTTATAAACCTCAAATTCCCTATTAATCCCTTCATTCTTGGAATACATATAGGACTTCTGTTTTCTGGACTGCACCATGGCTAATATACTCAGTCAATAACAGGAACAACTGAGTCTCAGACTTAGTCCTAAGGTTGGCACTCAATAAATATTTATCTTATGATGGCACATTTGCCCTCTTACCTGTTATAGTCTGAATCAGCAGAATGAGATAGCATGAAGAAACTGGTGCCAATTTAAGAGACAAAGTTATCACAGTAAATCCAGGGTAAAGTTTGGGTCAAGAATCTAAAGGAGGAAAGCAGGCAATATTCTATAGATAAGATCAAACCTAGAGCCAGAGATGAAGCAGAAAGGGAATGAGATATCAGATGTAGCCAGGTAAGAGAAAGATGTGTTTTTTCAAACACAGTGCATCTTTGGCAAATTTGTTGAACAAACTGCTGTTGGTGAGACCAACTTTTCTTGGTCTACACTCAAATTTTGCCGTTCTCTCCCAAGCGTTTTCTAAGAATCACTTAGCTCCCAATTCACATTGTCTCAACTACCATTCTCTGTATAATAAAACCTGGCTGGAATGGAGTCCATGGACAGATCTAGGAGAAAAGCCAGCTGTGGGTGCCCATGTAAGCAAGTAAGAACAACTTCAAAGCCCAAAGGTGAAATATGCTTTTGTTGAAAAGTCTCTAGGGCTGATTTTCAGAAAACCTGCTTGTGGACCAAAGAATTTATACAGTTCTGAAATGTAATCCCTTTGCTCTTATTTGTATAAATCCTTGGGGCACTGTATTGCTGCTCGAATTGGCTTTAATGTCCATGAACCTCATGGAGGAAGTCTGTCCCTAAGACTCTTTAAAGCTTCTGAATAATTCTTGACATTGTTTTTTAAGGCATATACTATTTTGGATTATAAATCTTCAGAAATCATAACCTCCCAATCCCAACTGCAACTCCCCTGTTATGGTAGTCATGGAACCATTTGCTCTTGCTGTGACCAGTTGTGCTACAAAATATACCAGTATCACAAATTAATAACTCAAATTTTCACTGATGTCTTCATGTAAACATAGCCAGAATTTGTCTGCTTATCATTTGTTTCCTGATTCCTCTGCTAACCTTTAATGATATTGGCTTCATCTTCCAATTCAAGAGCTATGGCTCCTTTTCTCTCAGCTAAGAGAATGATCAACTTACTCTGGTTTTCTTTTCAGTTACCCTCAAGACAGAGAAAAGACCAGAAATTGCAAGGCATTTTCACAAGTTTCAAATCTACTGAAAGAGCAGGTATGGGAGAACTGTGCAGAGGGGAATTATTTTGCTTATTTCAAGCTAAATCAACTTGCAAGGTATCAGATAAAAATATAAAACAGCAGTGACCTCATAAATGTAAATTTCTGCTGAGGCATTAGGTACATCTCTAGCTTTGTCCTTTGTGTTTGAGGATGGGGTTATCATCAGTATTTTGTTCTGATTCCTTATTCCTGATCCTTAGTCTAGGGTTTTTGAGGCAGCAAAGACATGAAAGATATCATTTAAGTTCCAACTTGGTGATGACGAGTGGCCAGGATCACAGAAAACTAAACAGGTCACTGGTAATCAATATTGGTAATCAAATGTTTTAGAAACAATACAACACAAATAGATAAGAATATAGCTTATCCAAATGCAGACATACTCACTTGTATGCTTTTTAATATAGATACATAAATACTAAATTATATTCACCTGTACTCACCCTTTGACTCATGTACATTCACATGTGACACATGATAGACCAAGACAGATTCAGAAACACAGTTCCCCCAAATTCATTGACTGAGGTTGACAAATCCCCTGGATAGAGCACAAACATATAAGTATATTTAGGCTCACACAGCCCCAACTTACACTCACAAAAACATTCTACAGCTGTGCCACTGCTAGCATTCAGAATCCCTCAGCTGTGTAATAAGTCCACGCTCCGTTATATGCACTTATCTGCAATGTAATTGTATAATATGATCAATTTTATTCTTAAGTATTTTGTCTCTCTCCACTGATTAACAGCTAAGTTCCCATAGAAACTTATTTTGACAATCTTATTGATGAAAGATTCACAAGAAAAATTAAAATAAAAACTGAAGCACACTTCAAATAGCTGAGTGCAAAATATTGAATCATCTTTTACTACCACGGAAATTTCTAAGTTATTGTTTAGTCTTCTTCTAGTACTCTTCTGAAAGTTGAGTTTTCTTGAGCATTTTTAGAACAGGGCAGTCATTCATGTGAATAGTAGTATTTCCCCCTTTGCTTTGGATTATGGTCTGCATAAAAGTACTTTGAAAGCTTGGAGATATTTCTACACTAATTAAAGCATATTAACACTTCAGGCAAAGTGTAGGCATGTGAAGTTGCTATTCAATTTTAGGAACTAAGTACTTTGGGGAAGAAATAAAAACTTGTAGTATTAAGTAGTATATGCTTGAAAGAGTTAAGGAATAAAAGGTTAACATATAATAAAATATATGTTGGGAATTCAGGAAAAACCCACAAACTTACAAAAATAAAAATCTTCATCTATAATAACTAAGATTATTGACATTGTTAGCTATGACACAACAGAGTATTTATCCAAAGGTCCTTTGTAGGGTTCATTTTAGGCTTTGTTTTGTATTAAAATATGGAGTTTCATATATGTTAATTATTCTATTCCCCTGCTGGTTTGAGTACTTATGCAAATTCATAAGGCTTGACGTCCCTTCAAAACAATTGGGATTTTAACCTTCAGTTCACCTACTGATGTCACTATGTCTCATGAAGGAGGACAAAATTAACCTCAAAATCCAAGGCCCAAGTATTAATTGTATATGCTGTTCAACACCTACATAAGAGTTAGTCTGATTATAAATTATATTCAGAAGCCTTCCTCTTTCATGTTTTCAGATTAAATCCTTGTTATAAACATTTCAAAGTCCATGGTTGGTAAAGTGCTACATTTCAGCAGTCAGTGGACCATAACACTGCTGTTAGACACAATTGCTCTCTGAGTTGATAAAAAAACAACAGCTGTGTCTAAAGCAGAGGTCTTACTCGGTCAGGAGTGTCCTGCGGACATCAAGAGTAGCAAAGAGACTAAAAGGTCAGGTGACCACTGCAGAGTACATTAGCTTTCCATTTCATGGTCCACCAAGTTAAAACATACAGATAGTAATGATTATTACATTTTTAACTAATAATAATATTGTCTTTTCTGGAATGGCTTACTCAACCTCTATTTTCTCCTCTTTCTAGTCGAAAACCTGGACAGCTAAAATTTCCATTTTCTGGACTCCCTTACAAGTAAGGTTCATGTTAATATGCCCAGGTAATTTGTAGACAATACCACTGAGTCAAAGACCATCTTCCTGACTCTTGGCTGTTGCTGCTGGCTAGTACAGCCATGGAAACATGATGCTTGCCTACAGAAACTTTACATTATTCATCCTCCAGTTTCTTGGGTATCCACAAGCAATAGCAGCAACAGTGAATTTCTGATTTAACTTCCCTGGATAACAATTTTAATTGACCATTCTCCAGATTTCTCAGACTGTTAGGGAAGCAGTAGATGTAGTTCTTGTTCTGACATAGGTCTCATGGTGGTCCAACGGTATCACCTTTTGCATGTTTATGGAACTTATCTAGGGGGCTCATCTTAGAACCTGCCTCTTTGGCCCTTTCGATAAGTTTGTAAACTCCAAAATCCCTGAAGTAAATCTCTACTTGCATAAAATACCTGGAGTGGTTTCTGCTTCATGCACTGAACCCTGACTGACACCTTACCTTTTTGTTGCTATACTGTTTACAAAATTGGCTGTGTGATGTAGTGAAAGGGAGGCTTTATAACTGCATTCAAATCCTCGTCTTGCCATGCATTATCCATAAGGTCACTTAACCTTCCAGGCTCAGTTTCCTTATTTCTAGAGTAAGGGTAATAATAATTACCTCCAGGGTTGAATACAACTATATTAAATTATGCCTTATAAAGTTCCTCTCCAAGAATAAAGGATAGGTAGAGTTGGTCCTCAAAAACTTAGCCCCTACTCTTTCACATACAACAGGTCGTTTATATCAAGTCCCATTCCATGAATGTTAGATACTCAGAAACTTCTTTTCCCCTTTCCTGTTCACATATGTCATCTCATTTATCTTACATTTTTATTATAAAATAAATATTAGTTTTCTCATGAATCTATGAATCTGAGTACCTACCAGGCACATATTAGATTTTCAATAAATAAATTTGATTAATCTATACCAAAACTTATTACGACAAAATTATCGGTTTATAAGTATTGACTCATGGGCTCTTTCATGCACTATGTAGAGAATGTCAAGGGAAAACTATTTGAAAAGCCAAGGTTTATAAATCAGATGCCAACAAGCTGCCTGACCATGGGCTATTATTTCCTGTGAATAGCTAAAAACTGGTGCTTGCTGCCTTTTCTTCAATATTTTTTTATGCTTTAAACCTAATAATCTTTGAGGTAGGTACTATTAAGTAATTAAGAATATGGATGGGGTCCAGCCACTTCTAACCATGTGACCCTAGCCAAGTTTTCTAGCTTCTTTAAAAGTCCCAATACCTCTGCATGAGGATAATAAAAATTCCTGTCTGCTAGGGCTATGTGAGAATCAAATAAGCCACTTTGGTGTTATTATTTCTCTTAACATTCTATAAGCTGGAATCTCTGTTACCTAGTCCTAAGAGAAAATATTTCCAGACAACAACCAGCTTTCCTAAACTCCTTGTCTCTTGAAATTCACTGCAATCAAAATCTTCCTCCTTGTGCTACGAACCTGGAAAAATTCAACTGCTTTTCTTAACTTTCTCTTATCTTTCCTCCCTTCCCTTAAGATTTTGCATTCAATCTTGTGATTGCTTCCATCCAAGATACCCATCAGCTTTTAGATCCCCCACCACCCTCCCCAACCAACCACTCCTGCTGCCCCCTGTTCACTGGACACAAAACAAAAAGGGCATGTGCCCCAGGTGAATTAGTTGAATTCCCTTGCTTTCTGCACTAGGGAGTTACATGATCTTCAGCCTGATGTGTTGTTCTTTGGCAGACAGCTGGATCAAGTTCTCCATTAGTAACTTTCAAGGGTCCAACTCATCAAGACAAGATCAGATGAGCATTCGTCTTGATAAACTGAGCTTGTTCATTCTCTCTTCTGGATAGACAAGCCAATTATTATTCACTCATTCTTTCAACAAAAGTTTATGGGTGCTCCTTCTGACAGGGATTGAGCTAAGTTCTAGGTGTAAAGGGTGAAAGAGATAGTCTTCTTAGTCTCAGGAAGGTCATAATCCGTATGGTTAGTCCTTGTTAAACAAAGCCATACTTCAATGTCCTTTCTCATTAGAAGCAACATACCTTCACTTATGTTTTACTGGCTTCATGAATGTCTAAACATAAATCACATACATGGCCAAACCACATTCTTTTTTATTCGGTGTCCTGACCAGGACTTTTGTAGAATAATACTTGCCTTGTAGCTGTTATTGCAGTAAACATCTGGAAACCTCTTTTTCCTATTATTTCTCACATGGCTTGCATTGGCTTACACAGCATTTGCCAGAGCTGTCAGGAACTGTATTTGTTACGCCAAATCAATGCTTCACATACTTATTTTAAAGCCCCAGTCTCCCCCAGATAAGTACAGATTCAACACACTTTTGAATCCAACAGTTTTGTTTCTATGAGGGTAAATTTTACTAAAGGAAAAGTATGCTGAGGTTAACATGAAATAATGACAGTTACCAGGATTATTTGAAATGTACAAAAATGTGTTTTCCATCCAGATTTTATAGCCAATGACATTTCACTACTAGATATCATTCCTTTAGATTGTGATTCTTACCCTGGGCTTTAAGTGCTGGCAGCATTATACTAATTCACACTGAAGAGTCAAGGGGTTATGTTCCAGCAAGGACTTCACTGCTATGGATGCTTTAGTGAAGATTTTTCTTCATTATTTTTAGTAATACTATCAACCATTTATTGATTGCCTGATGTGTAATAGGTGCTACTCATTTCACAGTTCTATTATTTGATCATTCTGCACAACCTTGTACCACAGGTGTTATCATCCATATTTTACAGATGAGCGGAAGTGCAGGAGAGTAGTTAAAGAGCACTGGCTCTGAGAAGAAATGGAAATAGTTAAAATTTCACATTCATTATTTAGTAGCAATGTGTCCTCGGAAAATTTATAGCTCCTTCACCTATAAAACAAAGGCAATGTTATTTTCCTCCTGAGCTTGCTATAAGAGTAAATAAATGCCTGATACAGATTGAGTCTGAAATACAGAGGCAATATAAGGATAGATAAAAGAAACAATGATCAGAGGTCAAGCAACTTGTCCAAGACACAACAAATAAAGTTCCCATAGCCTGGACTACCTCCACTACAGTATGATGTTTTTTTGCAAAGAGTCTGCATGTCTCTATACCTCTGAGTCCTTCCAAAACAATTTAGATGAATAAATATAAAACAGAAAGACAATAGTCACTACAATAATAGCAACATCAAACACAGTGCAAAATTAACTGATCTCCCTCAGAATGGGCCGTCTTTCCTCACCTGTATCATTAAGGTCAGCTGTGGATGCGGCAATAGCAGCCTCATTTCTCTTCTTCGCCTCACATGGATTGGTTTAAAGTCAACCAGTGACACTAATTCTCCTCTGTCGGCAGCTCCATGAGTCAGTGCCAATGCCAAGGCTGAGTCATGTTGGATAAGCAATGATGCAGTCCTGAGACACCGGAGATAGCAATTAAACATGACCTTTGTTGGTAAATTAGGTGGCTCCACACCACTGGCTCCATACCTTCAAATTAACATCAGCAAAAAAGATATTATTACCTGTTTCTTGAGGAGAAAATGCAACCATGAATGGATTAATAAAATTTGGTATATGTATACAATGAAATATTACTCAATTATAAGAAACAATGGTGATCTAGCACCTCTTATATTTTCCTGGATAGAGCTTGAGCCCATCCTCTGAAGTGAGGTATCACAAGAATGGAAGAATAGGCTCCACATGTACTCGCCATCAAATTGGCACTAACTGATCAACACTACGGTGCTCACATGACAGTAATACTCTGCAGGGATTGGGGGTTTGGGGGTGGGTAAACTCACAACTAATGGACGTGGTGAGCATTGCAGGGGAAGAAGGGCACGTCTCAAATCACGGTTTGGGTGTGGCAAAGTTATAACATGTAACCAAAATGTTTATACTCCCATAATATCCTGAAATAAATACATTTTTTAAAAAAGGAAAAAAAAGAAAGTTATGATTATACAAATGAGGAGAAGAAATGGAGAGAATACAGCTCCTACTCGTGTTGTGATTGGTACTGAACATAAACTTTCCATTTTGCTTTTTAGTTTGTTCGACTTGGCACTGCAGAGAGCTGTTTATTTCCAAAGAGTCCCTTTCTCACAAAAAGGTCCTTTCTCTCTTATTGACATCTTTTTTTTATCATCTAGCAATTTATATCACCCCCCAGACCTAGTCTTTTGTGCCTGATATGTTTCTAGAACTATCAAAATAATCAAACATAAATTTCTTGAAAAATTTTACTTTCTTCTACTCTCTCCTATTACCTCCTGAAGGGACATGAGAGATCGCCCATCTCTCCATTATTTTATTTTTTTAACAAGGCTTTTTTTCCTTTTATAACACTAAAATTCTGTTATAATCTTCCCTAATGTTCTTCCTCAGGCTTGAACAAGTCTGATAACTCAGCTTCCAAAGTAAGAA
Organism: Avahi laniger; assembly: GCA_963575035.1. Taxonomy (NCBI): domain Eukaryota; kingdom Metazoa; phylum Chordata; class Mammalia; order Primates; family Indriidae; genus Avahi; species Avahi laniger. Next base: position 15,736 of record CAUYSK010013146.1, read on the forward strand.
AAGGAAGTTGAAACTGTCAAGCAGCTTTCTCTTTACTGAACGTTCTGTTTTTCGACGAAGAAAACCTTTCCTTTTGGTAGAAAATGCCAGTTGGTTCTGACAAACACTTGTGAAACTTATGTCTTCTTGAAAATAGCAAATATCTTAAAATTCACAAATTTCTTCACAGATTATAAGAAATTAGTTGGAATAGATGTGCTCTTAAAGGCCAAACTTCCTGAGCTCTAGCTCTGCGTTTCCGGCTGTCTCTCCAGCATCATCATCATCATGTGGAAGTGCTGCCAAAACCTCATATTCAACTTGTTCAAAACTGAAATCTCCACCCTATCCTCCAACCTTCCTCTCACAGAAAAGGGCACCCCTAACTAGAATTGCAGATGTCTTCAGATTCTTCCTCCCCCTCACCACTGAGACCACTGAGAGTTCACCACCAAGTACCGTTAGCTCTTCATGTCAGTAGCTCTTGTCTCTGTTGCCTTCTCCCCATCCTCACTACTCAGCCTTCACCATCTCTCACATGACCTATCACAGGAATCTCACGAAGAGTATTCTTGACTACACTAATATCCTTCATGCAGTCACCAGCATCATCTTTCTAAAATACAGAGCAGTTTCCAGCTGCCTATAGAATGTTGTCAAGACATAGCCTGGTCCCCACCTTCCTCCCTGGTTCCATCTCATAACATCCTCCTCTCACATAAGATGCTCCAGCCACACTGGAAAATTCACTGTTGCGCAAACACACTTCACATTTCCTAATTCTCTTCCTTTGCTGATGGTGTCTCCTATTCCTGGATACCTAACCCACCCATCCCATTGGTCAGAGCCCTCCCTCTTTCTCAATGCCTCCCCTAACTTTTCTCTTAGAGACGGGGTCTCACTATGTTGCCCAGGCTGGAGTGTCATGGCTATTCACAGGCGTGATCACAGCACACTAAAGTCTCAAACTCCTGGACTCACGCTCAGGTAAAAGTTTGGTAATCCTCCCTCCTCAGCCTCCCAAGCAGCTGAGTAGTTGGGACTACAGGTGCCTGCCACTGCACCTGGCTTCCTTCGCTTTTTCAAAGTAATATTACTCTTTCTCTTCTTAATGCCCCAGGTGAACATTAAATTTCTTCATAGCAGTCAGTGTGATCTTTCTCATGAATAACATCTATTGGATGTTGGGCAGGGGGGAGGGGAGGGGGAGGGGGAGGAGGGAGGAGGGGACGGGTATATGCATACACAAAGAGTGCAATGCGCACCACCCAAAGGATGGACATATTTGAAACTCAGACTTAGAGGGGAAGGTCGGGCAACATACATAACCTAAACATCTGTACCCCCATAATATGCTGAAATAAAAAAAAAGAGAGAGAAAAAAAACACATCAAATAATATCATTTCCCTGCTTAAATTTTATGGGCTTCCACTAAATTCAGAATAATAGATTAGACACTTCTAAGTGTGGTGCACAAGGATCTGAATTTTTTTGGTTCCTACCTACATCTCTGGATCTCACATGTAGCACTGTTCTCCCTGTTCCTGTCACACAGTCTCATTTTTGTTCTGCAAAACTCCAAGTTCATCCCCACCTCATGGTCTTCGCACTACCACTGCCTCTGCCTAGAATACACTTCCCACACAACTTAACATGATCGATTTCTTTAGGTCTACAGAAGAGCAGTCAACATTGGACAAATGTGGTGGCTCACACCTGTAATCCCAGCATTTTGGGAATCTGAAGCAGGAGAAGGCCAGGAGTCCAAGACCAGTCTGGGTAACATAGTGAGATGACATCTTTACAAAAAATAAAAAAAATTAGCTGTGCATGGTGGCACGTGCCTGAAGTCCCAGCTGCTCGGGAGGATGAGGCAGGAGGATTGCTTGAGCCTGGGCGTTGGAGATTGCAGTGAGCTATGATTGCACCACTGCAGTCCAGGCTGGGTGACAGAGTAAGACCCTGTCTCTAAAACAAATAAATTTTAAAAAAGAAAGTACTCAACACCAACTCACTATCACAAAACTCTCTTCATTTTCTTTCTAGCCCATCACTATTGATATCTAAAACTATTTTATGTGTATATTTCCTTTATGTTATTGTGTGTCTCCTTCTAACAACACGTAAGCCCCTTGCAGACAAGTTGCTTATGGCTTTGTTCATCACCGAATCCTCAGCATCTAATAAAGAGCCTGACACATTCCATAAGAAATGAAAACCACAGCATTTATCAGGTATTATTTTTTATTTCCGTAAGTGGTGTACATGTCCACCTTTTTCCCTAGATGGTAACTTTCTTGAAATCAGAGTCTATGTATTAATTATATTTATATTTCCCCATAGCACCTAGGATATTGATCTGTCATAGCAGATATTCAATAAAATTTTGTGATTGGAATTTAAATGAGTTAAGTAACTCTACCCTTCACTGGGCTACATTCATCTCTACAAATGTAAAGAGCATTGGACCCAGTCAACCTCAACCCAAGGCTCAGCTCTGCCAATTAAGAGCTGTGTGACTGCTGTCAAGTTGCTAAACTTCTCTGAATCTCTGATTGCTCATATGAAAAACAGGGATAATAAAAATACCTATGTCTAATTCTAGGGTACTTGTGAGAATTAAGTTAAATCATATGTGTTCTTTTTTCTAATTAAACTGCAAGCTGTTCAAGGGCAGCGATAATAATTGCTGCTTTTTTGCCCCATATATATAGAATAGCCTCATACTGTGTACACATAGATCAATCGATAATAGCTACTATGAAACACTGTAATAAGCACCTTTCACATAATGCACCTTATTTAATTTAATCCTTAAAACCACCATGTCTTTGTATCCCCATTTTGTAGATGAGGAAAAATGGCACCTACAGAAGTTAGGAAACTTGTACCAGACCATACAGTTAGTCGCTGGCAATGCTGGGATTTGATAGCAAGTCTGTGTAAACAAGTAAGTATAGGTGCTAATATTTATCATCGTTTTAACTCGTCAAGATACATTCATTTCTTCAGAGTTCCTCAACTGCCTTGATAAATCCTGGTGTCTGCTAGAAACCCAGGAAATCCCTGAAGGCTTTTTCCTTCAATTTCTCCCACTCATGGTTGCTAAGGAGCAAGCCTCTGGCCTGAATTTGCCCCTGTTCTCCCAGGACACTGTCTTGATCAGGGCGAAAGTGGAAGAGGAAAGAGAGAAAGGGCGTTCTCACCAGCAATGGTTGTGCTGCAACACTGCCCTGCAGACTCCGCCGCTGAGAACTTCTGGGGCTACCTTTTCTTTCCTACCCTGGTTCTCCAGTCCCCGCTTCCTTTCAGTGAGTTCCCTGAGATCCTTCCAATAAATTGTTTCTGTTATTAAACTGCCCAGTTTCTGTTGCTAGCCTAAACAGAACACCGACTGATATAATATGCAAGAAGAAAAATGATATGAACATATAATGAATTCTCAGAAAAGATTTAATGAAGAAGTAATCAATCTGCTAATAAATAAATGATCCCTATTCATATGTAAGGGTGTAAAATATTAAATAATTGGCCAAGTACTACATAAAAATGCATCACAAAGAAGAAATGTCACAAGATAGTTTATGATTAATTGCCAAATTAATAGCCCAAGCTGCACATGCTAGAGGAGATCACAAACAACACAGCAAGCTTCAATGATCTGGGGAGGCTACAAAGCTCAATAAATTCTTGTTGAATGAAGTCGTGATATCATTCCCCAAGGCAAACCTGAGGAGACTAATGAATGCAATGTACTTCTCTTAGAGACACAAACAGTGGAGTGTTGGAAGGATTCGGCACACAGTCATTTGAACTACTCTTCTTCAGGACTATGCCATTCAGCAAAGGCATGTTACAGAAAGACAGGTTTCTACCATGGTGGTCACAAGCGCAAGAGCTTCCAGTCCACACACCTGTATCAAGTGGCCACAGGGGCCCAGATGTCGGGTGAGATGCTAGGAACACAGAGAGGAGTGAAATTCAGACACTGGAAGCGCACCATCTAAGTGGAGAACAGAGACACAGAATATTGTGAAAACAATGCATAACTGCAGATAAAAACTGCCCAGAGGTTAAGGAAGCTCTCGAAAGGGACACTTTCCCCAACTGAAGGATAGGAAAGCCATTTGGAGGAGACTTAACTAGCAAGGTTTTAAAGATGTATAGACTTGAGAAAAGAAGAGGCAGGAGAAGGGCATCCTAGGAAAAGAGGCCCATATAAGCAAGCTAATTAAGTGAATAATATAAGCAAAACGACCATGATGTGTACAGGTGTGAGGTGAAGCAGGTAGTGACAGGAGATCAGGTCCAGAGAGAAGCAGGAGACAGACTATGGAAGGTCTGGTTTGTGATCACCTGCAGACACCGGGATATAAAGCTCTAATTGACCAGATCTGAGTCTCATGCCCACATTTGGAGTCTGAAAAGGAACCAATGTCACTCAAACCACATGAACTAAAAGTGAAATGGGGAGATACCCTGGAGAATTGTCAGGGAGCTATTACCAGAGAGTGAATAGATGCCAGGTGGGAATAAGCTGATAATACCTATTATTATTTCTCTTAAAAAGAAAAATAAAAATGGCTACTTAGGCCAATCTATTTGGCCTAAGAAGTCAAGAACAATAATTTGCACCTCTCACCCTTCAGTAGTAATTAAAGCTTCATAATGTGTAAAAACCTGTATAAATCTATTAGACTATAAGCACCATAAGGGCAGGGACATTGTCTATCTTGTAACCACCATACCTGGTACATAGCATGTGCTCAACTAAATTTGTTTAATAAATAAGTGGATGAATGCTTATAATACCTCATTTCATGTTCACCATCAATTTTATAAGGTGTTTCTATTTCCATTTCACAGAGAGATAAATTATGCAGGTAATTAATAAAATTTTGGTGAGGAAATATGTAATTACATTATTTATTTTTTCTGAACATTGAATAAAGATAAATTACTCAAAATCTGGAAGATGGAATTTTAATTGTATTTACAAAAGAACTTAAAGGTTTATAAAAATTAAAACTAGTTTCCCAGAAGGCCATAAATTTCCTACTCCGAAGATCTGTTAGGCCAAGTAAGATGTTGGTTCAGATGAAGGCTGCCTTCCTCAAAGCAGGGAGAGGGACACACTGAGCTTCAACAAATTAGTCTACAATTTCTTTTGTAATGCCATAACGTTTCCTAGAAAAGGAATTTAAAAAAAAAAAAAAAGCATCAATTTAGCAGCTGGTTTCTTTTGCTATAGCGACACCTACTGTTATTGCCATTACTTTGTTTTTAAGAAAGAAAGATTTGGAAAATAAAAATATGTTCAAACTCTAATAAAAAAGCTATTCATATGAATTTTTATTTTAATGGTTAGGGATATTTTCTCCACATCAGAAATTAAATATTAAGAGTAAAAAGTCAAGGAAACTTGGCTATCGGGAGAAGGCTTTTCAGCTATCAGCATTCTTATTTATTTGAAAAAATGTCCTTGATATAGACATAGATATCTATAGAACTATAGATTAATATATATGATGAGATCTATATAGATATGGATATCTATTAACTGAGCTTAGCCTTCCGGCTTAGTCTTTCACATTATCATAAAACTACAATAATTAACAAGAAAAAAATCAGCCAATATGCATATGTTGAAAAGAACACTAGGCAGGCACTAAGAAGAATAGAAATGCAAACAAATGCAAAGACAGGGAGAAATACAAGCAAATTGGCAGAGATATTCTACACATATACAAAAATAATTAATAATATCAGAGTTTCATATGTTAAGTTCTACAATGATTTGGAAGTAATGACAACTTCCAACTTGGGTCACTACAGAGGACTCCAAAATAGATAGGGAACATGAACCAGATTTCTTTTTTGTTGGCTGTATTTATAGAGACAAAGATGAACAGAGAGATCATTCTGGGTGGATGGAAGGAGTCAAGTTTAGAAACCAAAGTGTGAAGTCAGGGCTGTTCAATATGCATTTAGAGACCGTGCTTGGATTAGTTTGCCTAGAGAGCAGAGATCTTAGACAGCTTGCAGGGTTGAGTTTTCAAAATAGTGGATTTATAACTTACCATGAAGTGTGCTGAATGACAGGCTAAAGAGTTGATGCTTCATTCTCTTTGGTGATTAGATTTTGAGAAATGTTGACCATGCGGATGACAATATGAAAGCAGTATTTTAGGAATAATGTTGGTGAAAATATAAAACATAGACAATAAAGGACAGTGAGAGATGTGACCAGCTGAAAGGACGTTAGCGCAGGCGTGAGATTGTAAGAATCTGAAATAGGTTGGTTTTGCTGAACTAGTAAGAAAAAAAAAAATGAATGTGAGAAATGTTGCCAAGATTAAATTTAAAAGATTTGGTAAATATCAAGGACCCAGGTGTTTGACTTTAGTGTAGATGCAGGCTACAATGAGCAAGAAAACAAACAGAATAATGACTCTGATAGATCGGTCATCCTGTATCCTCACCCTTTCAGGATGGCACCTGATGGGGGGTAGGGTAGGGGCTGGGTAAGTATCTCTAGAAGAGGAAAACAAGAATAACAGAAAAACTTTTAAGAATAGAAGAGTTGAAAAGTGCACAGAATATGCTATGTTTGGTGGATTTGTTACGTAGAATGAAAGGATGCTCTCTAAATAGTAATGACCATAGGAGCCAAGCCAATTTGTGAAAAATCCAAGCCGTCTGGACCAAATAACAGAAAAAGATATAGAGAGAGAAGAAAGAAAAATAAGCAAATGGCAAGCAGCCAAGATGACAAGCAACAGAAGTGGCAGGGGGAAAATAGAAGCATTGGAAGTGACAAACAGCTGTCACCTTCACAAAAGAGAACAGAGTTGGTAATGGAAGAGAGAGGTGCCAGCATTGCTCTCTAGTCTAGCGTGACTACAAAATTAAGTGTAGATCGTGTAAGCACCATTACGGTGACTGTTTTCAGAGACAAAATTTAAGAACCCTTTTTTCAGCTTCTCACTGTAAGTAAAAAAAAAAAAATTCAGAACCCATGTTGTCACAAGTCCAGATTTAGTTATGAAAGATAACAAATAGACTGCTAGATTGTTTGATATCTAGAAAAGAAGGACGGAAATAAATTTAGTGAAAAGAAAATCCAAGCCATGTAAGTTGCCACCCAAGGCTCTTGCTGTCTCTCTTGTGGAACTGTTTTTCCAGATTTCCCCATAGCTCACAACTTCATTCAGTCCCTGCACAGATGTCACCTCCCTGATCTCATTAGCTAAATTAACCACTCACCCAGCCCAGTTCTTTTTTTTTATTTATTTCAGCATGTTATGGGGGTACAGGTGATTAGGTTACGTATGATGCCCTTACCCTCCCTTCCCCCCAAGTCCGAGTTTCAAGTGTGTCCATTCCCCAGGTACGCATCTCACTCACTGTGCATATGCCTGTCCCCTCCTCTCCCCTCCCTCCTCCTCCTGTCCAACATCTAATACACGTTATTCTTACATGTGCACTTAAATGTTGATCAGCTAATACCAGTTTGATGGTGAGTACATGTGGTACTTGTTTTTCCATTCTTGGGATACCTCGCTTAGTAGAATGTGTTCCAGCCCTTTCCAGGAGTATACAAGAGGTGCTATATCACCATTGTTTCTTAAAGCTGAATAGTACTCCATGGTATACATATACCACATTTTATTAATCCACTCATCTATTGATGGACACTTGGGTTGTTTCCACATCTTTGCAATTGTGAATTGTGCTGCTATAAACATTCGGGTGCAGGTGT
>CAUYSK010013147.1:0-62316 GCA_963575035.1 Avahi laniger
CTCAGGAGTTCGAGACCAGCCTGAGCAAGAGCGAGACCCCGTCTCTACCAAAAATAGAAATTAATTGGACAGCTAAAAATATATAGAAAAAATTAGCCGGGCATGGTGGCACATGTCTGTAGTCCCAGCTACTTGGGAGGCTGAGGCAGTAGGATTGCTTGAGCCCAGGAGTCTGAGGTTGCTGTGAGCTAGGCTGACGCCACAGCACTCATTCTAGCCAGGGCAACAAAGTGAGACTCTGTCTCAAAAAAAAAAAAAGATATTATTTTCCCTGTCATCACCACCAAAATCATCTGAGAATATGTCAAAAAGAAATTATGATCCTTTTCCTTAATATTAGTAATAGCTAATACTTACTGAAATCTTTTTATATACCAGATACTGTTCTAAGTACCTTACATATATTAATTCATATAATACAAAAGTCCTTTGAAGTGTAGATTGTATTAACGTATCATGGATAAAGACATTAATTAAGTCTCAGGGAGGTGTAGAAACTGGTGCATGGACACATCTAGCAAGTGGCAAAATCTGGCTTCAATGTCTGTGCTCCTAAGCACCGTGCTATGTTGCATAGGGGAATAAATAGTCTAGCAGGAAGAACAAATGTATAAATATGTACTTAAAGAAATATATTAGTGTACTGAATGTGAAAGCCCATTTAGGAAAAGCTGGATTAGGAAGAATATTTGGGGAGACAAAGAGCTAGTTAAGAAAAATCCCAGTACTAGTATCAACATAGACATGAGCAGTGTGTGACCTGCTTTCATGGACTTTGTCTCATTCACTCTGGGAAGACCTCTGCGGGGAGGATGGACTTGAGCTCTTGGTGTGGTTTGGGTAAAGGTTTGCCTGTGGGGAGTGAAGACATGCAACTTTGGAACAGGAAGAACAGCCTGTGGTAGAGTAGGAGGGAGGTCAGGGCCAGCACGTGGTCAGGGAGGGGGATCTAAAGCCAGGCCTCCCAGGTCCCTGGAGGGTAGAAAGGATACTACCAAGGGCATGGGGAAGTGGACATTCTCACACGCAGCAGCTGCGAGGATACATTCTTGGAAGTATTCTACAGAGAAATTTGAAAATATTTTCAAAGCCTTAAACAAATGTTCCTTTTGACCCAGCAATTTCATTTCTGGGAATTTATCTTAAGGAAATAATTAAGCATATATGCAATGATTTAGTTATAAGGAAGATAATCATGGCATCGCTTATAAAAACAAAAAGTTTAAAACCACATAAATGTCCATCTATTGAGTACTAGGTTAAATAAATTTATTGCCTGTGTGAGAGGCTCATGTAATAAAACACTCCTCCCCTCTGGCTTTAAGGACTTTGTCCAGAAACTGGGATGGCCCACTCTCAACTAACAGAAAGCTGACTTGAGACACGTACCTTGGAGAGAGTGTGGAGGTGAAATTGAGAGACAGTTCACATGTTTTCAAGTGAAACAGCTTTTCAGTTCAACTTAATCCTGTGTTGTTTTCGTCAGAAGTTTGTTCCAAGTGGAAGTGGATGGAAGTCCAACTTAGGGATCGTCATGTGATCGATCACTAGCTCTCTGGTGACACTTGTGCATCTTATTGATTTCAGGACCATTCCATATGATTCTGTGACCGGTCCCAGTGAGCACTCTGTTCTCTGGAACGCCATGATCCACCCGCTGCATAACATGACTCTGAAAGGAGTGGTGTGGTACCAGGGTGAGTGTTCAGTGTGCTAATTCTCCATGGCATCAGTTAGCTTTTGTTGTACGACAAACTGCCCTAGAACTTAGTGGCTTAAAACAACAATAATTATATAATTTTATTTAGCTCACAACTCTTTGGGTTAGCAGGGTTGTTTTTCTGTCTGGGCTGCTTCAACTCATTTCTCCCGGCCACCTGGCAGGTTGTCTGGTGGCTGGATGATCTAAGGTGGCCTTGCCCTCATACCTGTTGACTGAGGGCTGTCTGTTGGGGCCACGGTTGTCAGGTGGCCTCTCATCCTCCAGCAAGCTAGTTCAGAATCGTTTTTTATTTACATAGTAGTCTCAGGGTTCCAGATGCATCACGAGAGAGCAAAACGCAAAGCCGAAACGCTTTCGAGCCTCTGATTGCATCACGTTTGTTGATGCCCCATTGGCCAGAGCAAGTGACAAGGCCGGTCCCCAGAGACCGTGAGAAGGCCACTAACGCAGGGCATGGATAGAGGGAGGGGAGTAATGTGTGGCTATTTTTGTAGTCTACCCCAAACTCCTCTCACAGTTTTGACTGTTTTTAGGGGAGTCCAATACAAATTATAACACAGACCTGTACAATTGCACGTTCCCTGCGCTCATCGAAGACTGGCGCCAGACCTTCCACCGCGGCTCCCAGGGGCAGACGGAGCGCTTCTTCCCATTTGGATTTGTGCAGGTGCGATTTGGGTAAGGGCTTTCCTGTCCATGCCAGTGCCTGTTCCTGTGTTGAGGGGGAGAGGGTTCATGGGAATCAGTGTGGGGATGTGCCCTTTAGAGCTCTTTCCTGGAATTCATGTTCCTTCTTTTGCCTTCATTGTGTGCTGGTCAGGAACTGAATGTAAAGCTTAATTCATCTCAGTTCATTGGTGAGACAATTAACTCTTTTAACAAAGTTAAGTAATATTTCTTTCTATTAAAAAAGCATTATAGATTCATTGAAGAAATATTAAAAAGGTAAGCAAAAAAGAAGCTAAAAACATTCATAATTCTACAGTCCAGAAATAAGCACCTGCTCATGTATTTTTTTTTTTTTTGAGACACTGTCTTGCTCTGTTGCCCAGGCTAGAGTGCCATGACGTCAGTGCTCATGTATTTTTGAAATAGGATCTATACTAGATCTTGCTTCTTTCTCTTAAAGTCATATTGTGAGCATTTTTTCATGTCAATAAATATTTATTTTCAACATAATTTGTAATGATTGCAGAATACTCTGAAATATGGTTGCATTGTGATTTATTTAACTAGTTTTCAATAGATGGGCACTTAGGTTGTTTTAAACATTTTGCTTTTATAAGCATTGGCATGTTTATTTTCCTTATTGCTAAATCATCACACCCATACCTAATTATTTCCATAAGATAATTCCCCAGAAATGAAATTGCTAGGTCAAAAGGCACACCTTTATAAGGCTTTGAACGTGTCCCCAAATTTCTCTGTAGAAATTTATGAATTTGTATAAATTCATATGCTTAGCAACTTTCCATGAGAAAATCCACTTCCCCTCAGCTTCCCTAACTTGGTGTTATCCCTCCCACCCCCTAGGAAGCACCGTGCTTTCTCACTCTCAGGCCATTGCACATATTCCTTGCCTGGAACCAACTTTCCCATACTTTCCTAGCTAACTTATAATCATCCTTTAGATCCCAGCCTGGATAATAGTTAGGACACCTTCTGTGACTATCCAAAGTTTGGGTTAATGCCCCCTTTCTGGGTAAGAAAGCAGCCAGATAATGTGCTTTCGTAACACCCTCTACTTCCCCTTTTTACTTGCATGTAGCTTGCACACGTGACCATATTTTCCTGGATCACACTTACATCCCTGGTACCTAGTTGGTCAGCATTTATTAAATAATGGCTTAACACATGAAGGAACAAATAAATCAAGAGAAACCAGACTCATAATTAGAGATAACTAGTCAGAAAGATTCTGATAACTAGTCAGATTCTGCTTTCAGCCTTGCATGAAAAGAATAAACCTATTTGGCCAAGGTCATAATTGCCTTGCCTGCACCTGTTATGTGACCTCGCCAAGACTTAGACATTTTAGCAGAGTGGTAGTTCTGGCTTTTCTAGAGCACAGGAAATTAAATAAGTAAGGTGTTATAAAAACAAGGCCCAACCCACAGCATCATAGCAGAGTAGGCTCCGCGTTTGAACGGGACACGCATAGTTCAGACGTGCTTCCACGTCTCCCGCCGATCCCGTCTTCTCACCATCCTCCCGTCTCCTGTTTCATTGTACACTGTTTTTGAGTAAAGATCTCTATAGACCTTCTTTCCACTTAAAATGCCTTTATGATCATTTCTTTCCTTTTTTCTTGCATTCGTTTTGACTTTGAAACAAGGTTATTCTGCTCATTATTTTCAAAATAGCAGCTCCTGTCACCAGTTCTGTATTACTCTTGGTGAAAACTACACATGGACTCTGGAGGAATTTTTTTCTCTCTTAGTCTGTGTACATGGTGATTTTAATGTGACTTCAAACACAGTATGTGGTGAATGCTGATTATTATAAATGCTGTGAACCTTGTGAGGTGCTAGAAATACAGCATGAATGAGAGGGACCTGCTCCTTGCACTTAACGCTTTACAGTTTAGTAGAAGACCCTTAACTTCCAGGCTTTAACTTTACCATTGTCGACAAAAATATGTTGGTTACTTGTGGAAAACTGGAAATATAAATACATAACTTCAAAGGGAAATATCAAATATAACAACATAATGGTTCAGATCATGGTAGCTAGACTGCTTGGGTTCAAATTCCAGCTCTGACAATTCTTAAGCTACATGATTTTGAACAAGCTGTTGAACCTCTTTGTTATTTTCAGTATTTAATGAGTTAATCCATGTAAAGCCTGGCACATGCTGGATAATGTTAGTGTTTTTTACTATTAATGAGAGAAGTTGGAAAATCTGGAGGGACAGTTGGTCTGTAAGTAATGATGAATTGGCTTTATAGAAGTGTTGAGTTTGAAATGATGGTTGCAAAAACTAGAGTGCAGTTAGAGATGTAGGACTTGAACTCCGAGGAGAGACCAGGGCTAGACATGTGCACCCGAGAGTTATAGTAGAGAGGTGACCTGAAGCCTCGGAAAGACAGAGCAGGAAGCTAGGGACTGGAGTCCTTAGGAGTATGCTTTTTAAAAAGGGGTTTGAAGGAACAGTGGAACAGACCATAAACTGCGGTATGTTATTTGTAAAATTCCCTGAATGTGGCCAGTTTTATATTCTTCAGCTGGTCTGTGCCTGTATTAGCCTTAGTATTTCTACTAATCACTGTGGGAGACTGAATAGTGCCCCACTACATTTCAGATTAGGAAAAACACAGAAATTTCATTTGGGTATGCTGGTGCCCCTATGTGGCTAGTATGTGGAAGTGCAGTCAATGAAATAGAGTGGAGGATTTGCTGCAGGAATTCTCAGCAAACTCCTGTTTTGAGTAAACTCCTTTGGCTTGAGGGGCTGTTGTTAGCATTTCTCCCTGTTGACCCTCAGGTTGGTACTTACCATAGACTCTTTCCAGTGGCTTCGATGCTGTGCTCTGCATCATGACACTGACCGATGCACGCGGTTCCACTTTCAGTCTTTTGGGAGATGTATGGAAGAAGTAGAGTGACTCACTGGATTTTTTTATTTCCATTTTCTAGTTTTCATGAGATTCCATTGTGAAGCTTCAGCAGCACATTTTATTAAATATCATTTCCTATGTTAAAGCCTATTTGCATAAGAGAATTTTAATAAGAAAGTTGGAAATGTTCCCTTAGTTCCATATCATATCCAAGGCTCCTTTTTGCTTCTATTGCAGCCTTTCCCCATGTTTTCCTGGGGTTTTCTAGTCTTTCTGGAGCAACTCAGGAAGCAGAAAACATCCTTCATTCAAAGCTTTATTTGGCCACATTGTAGGGATGATGTCAGGTATTTTCTGGGCTGTGTGAGTAATAAGACTGGGTGGAAGAGTCTGTTTATAACGCATTCCTCTGATGGGGTCAGACATTTTGAAATTGAGTCAAAAGACAATGTAGTTGCTGGCCTGGACTGTTTCCTGGTTTGAAGTTTGACTTACAGTCAGGTCATGGTTTGTAAAAGAGAGATAATAGGTTGATACCTCTCACTGGCTGGAACTAGGGCTAAGAATAATATGCTATGTAAATCAAGGAACAGAGTGATGTAAATACCAGAAAAGTAAGGAAGAAATAGTGGGAATGCATGCATCATAGTAATAGTGAAGAATTTTTCTGGGAGCCTCTGTCCTTTCCAGAGTAGGAGTATATCAACTGTCAGTTTAGATGAAAACAAATCCTGTTAACTCACTCTGCATTCAGAACCTGACCATTTCTCACTACTGTTACTGCGTCTGCACTAGTCTAAGCCACCATCATCTTTCCCTTGAACTCTTGCCTCCTAACTGGTCTTCCTTCCTGTGCCTGCCTTTTCTCCTTTAGGATATTCTCAACATACCAAAGTGACCAGAAGGTTCCAGCCCCCTCCCCCCCCCAACCCATATGACTGGGGTCAGTAAGGCCATAAAGGATCTGGCCCCTGCTCCCATTTCCTCCCACCCTGATCTCCTAATTCTCTCTGCCCTGCTTACTCCACTTCAGCCACACTGGCTGCCTTACTTTCCTTCAAGCACACTGGCGCACTAGGGCATGCCATTTTCTTTTCCATTCTGCCTGGAAACTTCTTTCCTCACTGTACGAGTTTTCTATTGCTGTGCAACAAATCGCTACATATTTAGCAGTTTAAAACAATAGAATGCACATTTATTATCTCATAGTTTCTATGAGTGAGGAGTCAGCATGCATAGCTTTAGCTGGGTTCTGTGCTCAAGGCAACAGTGGAGGTGTCAGACAGAGCTGGGGTCCCATCTGAGGCTTGGGGTTCTCTTCCAAACTCAGGTGGTTGTTGGCAGAATTCACTTCCTTGAAGCTATAAAACTCATGGCAGCTTACTTCTTGAGGGCCAGTAGGAGAGAGTCTGTGGCTTCTGGACCCTCTTTGAAAGGATTCCCCTGACTAGGTCAGGCTTACCATGATATTCTTCTTTTGGTGATCTTGAAGTCAGTTGACTAGGGACCTTACTTACATCTGCAAAATCCCTCCACCTTTGCCATACGACAGAACATAATCATGGGAGTGATATCCCATTACTTTGCCATAGCCTATTGGTTAGAAGCAAGTTACAGGTCCCCCCACAAAGGGGAGAGTATTATGTAAGGGCACGGGTCACTGCAGGTCATCTTAGAATTCTGCCTAACACACCCAGGTATCCTGATTGCTTTCTCTCTCCCCTCCTTCTGGTCTTTGTTCAACCCTGACACTCTTCTTCCCTGCTACGTTTTTCTCCAATGCACTTACCACTTCCTCATAAAGTATGTAGTTTACTTTACTTTCTCTGTTTGTTGGTTATCTCTTCCCACTAGAACGTAAGCATGGAAAGGGGTTCTTGTATTTTGTTTACTGCTCTATCTCCTGGGCCTGATCAGAGTAGATGCTCAGTAAATATTTAAAAGAATGAATGAATAAATGAGCTGACTGATATTACACGAGCTGCTATTCATTAACAGGCTTTTTCTGGAGCACTATTACTTTCCAAATATTCTGGCACTACTTGGCTGCCCTAGATTCCAAGCAGATAGTTCAGATGTCAATGGAGTGATGGAGTTTATCATTTCTCTCGTGCCCCATATCCAGTTGGTTGTGTGGTTCTGTCAGTTTTCTTATTTCTGGCAATCCCATTCCTCCTACTCTCCCTCTAGATTAGGCCTCTGTGTCTAGACTATTGTAATAGCTGCTTAACTAATCAGTCTCTCTGCCGTAGTTCTTTTTTTTTTTGCCAGAGCCATTTGTATGATTGCTAGATTAATCTATTGAGATGGTCCTTTTATCATGCCAATAATTTCATTGGCTCTGTAATTATTTAATTGAAATGGAATTCATATAAAATAAAATTAACCATTTTGAAGAGTTCAGTTCGGTGGCATTTTAGTACATTCACAATGTTGCACAACCGCCGCTCTACAGTGGTTCTTTATTGCTTACAGAATAAGCATAAGCCCTTTCCAAACACTTGCCTCACTATTTTTCCAAGCTTGTCTTTCCTGCACAAATCCTCCGGTCCAGCTACATCGTGCTCTCTCTCAAAACAACCATTCTCCTTCCTGCCTTTGCATCTTAGAAGGTTCTAACATGTGAAGTATGAGCATTATTATCTGTAGTGACTTCTCCTATTTTCTGTGCCCATCTAGTTTTCTTTAATGTATTCTGAGGCCATGTTTTCTTATAATAATCATCTTTGCCTGTTCTAAATGTACAGCACTTGCTCTCTGTGCCACCAGGTTAGCATTTACTCCATACTATTTCATACTGTTGTTTACGAATATTTCTTATGCACAAGTCTGTCCCCCATCAAAGCTGTAAAGTACTTGCACCAGTTAGCTACTGCTATGTAGTAAACCACCTCAAAACTTCATGAGTTAAAACAACCTTTATTATAGCGCTCATGTTGTCTGGGGAGCTGGAGGTTGGATGATTTGGCTAAGCTCCACAGGGCTCTTTCACATCTCTCTGAGCCAGAGAGGCACTCTGCTTGGCTGGAGTGGATTAAACAGGGCAGCTCTGTTCCATGGCTCTTATCCTTCTCCAGAGAGCAGCAGGCTAACTCACCTTCTCATGGTGATAGCAGAAGTGCAAATGAGCAAGTGGAACCAGGCAGAGTCTCTTGAGGCTTACGCTGGGAATTGGCACACCATAATTTCTGCTTCCATCTATTGGCCAAAGCAAACGGCATGGCTGAACTCAGAATCAAGGGGTGTGGAAATACACTCTTCTTCCTAATGGCAGGAACTGCAAATCCACATGGCAAGAAGGTGTGGATATAGGAGGGAGTGAAGAACTGGGGTCTTTGATGCAATTTGCCACATGTTCAAGGGCAGAGTCTTCTCTGTTTCCCCATAGTGCCTAACCCTGTGTTGTATACAGATGTATTGGTTACTTATTGCTCTGTAACAAGCTTGCCCAAAATTTAGTGGCTTAAAACATTAGCCATTGTCTTTGCTCATGATTCCTTGGGTTGACCAGGCAAGGCTCAACTGGGATGGCTCATCTCTGTACTATGGATATCAGCTGGGCTTGCTCACGTGGCTGCAATTTGAAATGGAGGCTCTGGAATTCACATGACTGGCCCCTCAGCTGGGATTGCTGGAATGCTAGAGCCTCTCTTTCTATATGATCTTTCAATTTCTAAGGTCCTTCCCTCTGCATAATCTCTCCAGGAGGGAAATGGACTATTTTTATATGACCAGGTCAGGGTTCCAAGAGAATGAACTCAGAAGGCAAGGGCCATCAAGACAGACTCAGAAGCCACACAGCACTTCTGCTGTATTCCTTTGATCAGAGCAAACCACAGGGCTAGCGCAGATTCAGTGGATTCAGTGGGAGGAGAAATAGACTTCACCACTTGATGAGAGGTGTGGCAAAGTTGCATTGTTAAAAGAGCACATGGGATGACAGGGATTGTTGCAACCATCTTTGGAAAGACACTGCCGTAGCAGTAAGAAGCTCAGTAAAAACTTGCTGAATGAGCATTTGAACCAATGAGAGAAGCTGAAGCAGAATCTGCCAGTGGAAGAGACTCCAGTGTATGATTCTGATGCAGTGAAAGCAACAATGTCTCTGCTTTCTAGTTATCTTCAACTTTGTCTAAGGATACCTCAGATGATGGATTTCCCCAGATCCGATGGCATCAAACAGCAGACTTTGGCTATGTCCCCAACCTAAAGATGCCCAACACTTTCATGGCCGTAGCTATGGATCTCTGTGACAAGGACTCGCCTTTTGGCAGGTATGTTTGCTTTTTGGGCTTTGCACAAACCATGTATGTTCTTTGTCCGTAGTCCTTTACTCTGGTGTTGACTTGTGAGGTGGCAGACTGGACTACGGATTGGAGCTTAGAAGCACTACATAGCAATCATTTGTGCTGGGATGTGCTGCAATAACAACAACAACAGAACCCTTCAACATCTCAGTTCCTTTACGCAACAAAAATTTATCCTTCGCTCACACTACGTGTCCAAAGATCAACAGATCTTTGCTCACAGTAATTGTTCACAGAGGCTCCAAGTTGGTCTGCACTTCCACGGTCACCTTAAACATTCAGACTGGCAAGTAAATGCTTCTGTCTGGAAGTAACACAAGTCATTTTTGTTCCCATTGCACTGGCTGAACCAAGTCACACGGCCACGGTTAGCTACGGTGAAAGCAGGAAATGGAATTCTAGCATGGACTCAAAAGAGCTGAGTATTGGAATACTTGTGAACTGCCTGAGTGAATACCACACACTAACTGTAGGATTGGAGGGGATTTCAAATATGAAATAGAAGCTAACACACAATGTCTGGATTATAGTAGGAACTTGAAAATATTTATTGAATGAACAAATAAGAGCTGGAGGGGACCAAATAATGAACAGCCAGTTGAGATGAAACATGACTTTCAGTGGTTGGAATAATCTTATGAGTTAGCTATTCTTCTAATTCTTTTCCTCCCTTTTCTTTGCTCTCCTCTCTCTTTCCATCCCTCCCTTTATTCTTTCCTTCCAAGCCTTCTATCGTTTCATGGTTTCCAACCCGTAGAAGGCCCAGAGCCCCATCTTTGGTTACCGTTCACCATTCTCTTAAGCTGACTAGCACTGATCATGGAATTCAGCTTTATTCTTACCTTCTTAAAGGGTGCTTTGTATAATCTCTTTTTTTTTTAATTGTTATTGCTGAGCTCAAATCCACAGTTCTCTATTTGTTCTTTATCCTGTAGCATCCACCCTCGAGATAAAAAGACTGTGGCCTATCGGCTGCACCTGGGGGCCCGTGCTGTGGCTTACGGTGAGAAGAGTGTGACCTTTCAAGGACCACTGCCTGAGACGATAGAGCTCTTGGCTGACAAGGGGTGGCTCAGCCTCTCCTATGACCAGCAAATCCAAGTGCAGAAGCAGGACGACAAGATATTTGAGGTGAGAAGGGCAGAAAAATACGTGTTCATCTTGTGCCAGGAGCAGGATTTCCTCCACACGAGGCCCATCTCTTGTTATAACGTGGTGATGAAGCAGGTCTTGGTTGGTGGGGAGCTGAGCTTATCTCAGAGGGGCACATAAGCAGCTATTAATTCATTAGCTTAGAGGCAATTTTGATGGACAAGTAAGGGAAAACAAGTCCATGTTAAAATATTCATTTTTAATTTTCTCTCCCAGAGCAGCCATCTGTGCTCAGGGAAGGTCCTGTGGCTTTATTTGTGGGTTACCTACTGAAGATCCTTGCTCCTGAGTATTAATACCTCATCCTCGGGTGTCTTTTTTGTTAGACTATTCTAAATTCTGACATCCTTTGAGTTTCATGTCTCACTGGAGAGGCTTAATCTTAGTGGTTTGTAACTTAGTGTGAATTAATGTAGTGAGACTACTTTCTTTTAATGCCCAGCAAGGATTGTTCTGCTGTGGAACTGAGACTGTTGATTAAAGAGGTTATTCAGAAGTCTTCTATCACTGAGGGTGGAGGCATTCCTAAATGGAACATTGAAATGAGTGTCCCTGGGAATCATGAGACCTTAGGCTGGGAGCGTGTGTGTGAAAAGAGTGCATTGAAGATGAAAGAGTATTAAAGACAAACTTTAATTACAAGTTTATCTAGGGCTGTTGCTCCTGGAATCCTAACTACAATATCCACCCGCTTCAGATGCTTGCTCAGTGCATACCCCACTTAGCTTCTTTCCACAGGGGGTTTTAGGTGCATTTAGAGACTCCCAAGAAGTCTCTGCATTCTGAGTTCTCTCCCTTAGTTGCTGGCGGTCTGCCCACCATCTGGCCCCGGATCATAGATGGGGTCAGGACAGAATTTAACGTTTGGGTTCTGGATAATTTATGTTCCCTTTTCTGGATTGCCTTCTGACCTAAGTGAGAAAGGCTTCATATCTAAAGTTCCTTTGTGCCACTTCTTCATTCCGTAGCTCCTTTGGGAGTCCAGACAGTAGCCGGGCTTCTCTGTTCACTCACATTCCTGCCTGCCTTGCCATGTGGCAGGAGGGATCACTGGAAGAATGCTCAGGGGCAGACTTCCCTAAATGCTTTATATAATTATGCTTCCTCATCTCCCTCAGTAAGTTAATGTTTCACTTATCGATTTAAATTGTTTATTTAATCACATGAACATGTATTATCAATCTATGCTGTAGTGACTGGACCCAACCTGGACTCAGATTTGTTCTGGCTGTTGTTGAAAGTAGGTCCTTGGCTAAGAGTGGCTCCTTGCCTCCCATCTAGTTTGTCTCAAAGAGTAGTTCCCAGTTTCTTGGGACACCCATCTAACTGACCTGACCGTTCCATTTTATGACTCTCTTATTAGATCTCATGTTGCAGTGACCATCAATGCAAGTGGCTTCCAGCTCCCATGAACACTTTCTCCACCCAGACCCTGACTCTGTTGATCAATTCTTGTCAAGGCACTGTGGTTGCTCTGCGCTATGCCTGGACCACCTGGCCTTGTGAATATAAGCAGTGCCCCCTATACCACCCTGACAGTACCCTGCCAGCCCCTCCCTTCATTGCTTTCATCACAGACCAGGTTCCTGGACATTAGAGAGAGGTTGCAAATGACAGCTGCAGTGTTAGAATTTAGATATAAGGGTGTGTCCCTTAGATTTTGGCATTTATGAGTTTAAATGATCAACAACTGTTGCTTTTAAAGGAAATTAACAGAAATGCTCATTCAATAGCTTCCAGCTACCACAGGGCTGTTCCTATATTCTGAAGCACTAGGGCTTGTAGGTAACTGGAAATGCTTGCCTCTTGTCTCCTACTTTGTCTAAGGGTCTGTATTGGACTAATTCTGCACAAAGTGTCATTCACTTCCCTCCTATTATTGGGAGTGAAATGTCTAACACTTTTGCCCCTTTGTGGGATCTCAGGGTTGGAAGAGATTTTAAGGGTCACATGGATCAGGTAGTGCTTATGTGTTCTTTACAAAATCTCTGACAAGTGGTTATTGCATCTCTGTATGAAGTTTCCATTCTAAACTTTCTAACAGTTTTCCCTTATGTGGAACTGAAATCTTTCTCTCATGGGGAGAGAAACTGAAACTTCACTACTGAAACTTTACTACTACATGACAGTCTATCAGATAATTGAATATAGGCTTATTTGTATTGTCTTTAAGCCAGAAATGATTGTTCTTTCAATCTAAATATTGATAATGTGAATGTTTGAACGAACCAGAACGATGTGCAGGCATTTTGGGAGGTGCTAAGGGAGTTCCTTAAGGCATGAAAAGAAAGGGCCAGATGGTATTGGCCCAGGCAAGGCATTCAGGGACGGGTGGGGAAACATGGGCTTAGGAAAACACGAAAGTAGAGGTAACAAAGGCAAGTGGGTCATTCAAGTTAAATACAAATCCCAGGCTCTGTAAAGGTAAAAGGTTTAACTGAGGATAATCCAGAAGGAAGAAAAAAATGAGGCTGAAAGTAAAGCTACATGGTAAGCAGACAGTACAATAACGCAGATGCGACAAATGGGAAAGAGGCCTTTTGTGTGTCCTGTTAAGAAGCTTAATGTGGTTTATTGGTTGACTAAAAACAGTTAATGGCATTTGAAAATTGTATTATTAGAAGTTGGAAATAAAAATATAATCATTAGTGATGTGTATATATTTACATGCAGGTAAAATTCGGTTAGGAACAAACCTGTAAGTTTTCCTTAAAGCATGGGAAAGGAATAAGAATGTTCCCTATGGGTAGTTTTCATCCCTTAATGTGAAAAATGAGTACTAAAACAGTAAGTATCACTTACTCCACATCTGTCTTCCAAGAGGTTGGGGTGTAGCTCCAAACAGCAGGAATAGCTTTATCAGTGTCAAGATTTTATTTAGTTAAAAAACAAAAAACAAACAAACAAACACTATGCACTCTGCAAGGAACGATGGCCTCTCTGAGCACTTCCTAAGCATACAGTTAACTCCTAACCATTCATCCTTTGACCTCTCATGCGTCTGGCCCTATGAGAACCACAAACCTAGTAACTCCTAAGAAAAAGTTAATCTGTCCACTCTTCCACCCCCAATACACATATACCCATGGGCTGTTCTATTAATAATTTGGAGGCAGCTAGAGGTAGCCAAGAACTCTAAGGCCAGGTTCCTTTCACCTCCAGTAACTTATCCATAGTTACACGGTGTAAAGAATTTGGTTTAGGTAGTGGATATGTTAAATAAGTCATGTGTAAATTTATTTTTAATGGTTGAATAAAACATTCTGTGGGAATTCAGTGTATTTCCCAAAATGAACTTTTTCCTCTTTGAAAATGAAATTTATAATCACTTTAGATAATCTGGACACTAAGGAAAAGTATAATATGAGCAAGCAATAATCATCCCCAAAGTCATCATTCAGAGAGAAACACTATTTTGGTGAACATTAACTTAATTTGTTTGGGTTATCTAATTTTAACACAATATAGTATATAATCTGTTTTTGACTTATTTTAATAATTTTCCTATTTAAACAGAATATAGATTTAGAGTATTTCAGTTTGTGGAAGTCCCATACTTTATTTAATGAATTTCTTATTAATGGACATATA
The DNA here is from genome assembly GCA_963575035.1 of Avahi laniger. NCBI lineage: Eukaryota > Metazoa > Chordata > Mammalia > Primates > Indriidae > Avahi > Avahi laniger. Next base: position 14,331 of record CAUYSK010013147.1, read on the forward strand.
AATTTTTAACAAAGTTCCACTATTAAACTAATATTGTAATGAATATTACATGCACACGTCATATCACACTTGTCCAGTTATTTCTTAGGGTTCTTAACATGGATTAACAGGTTAAAGGATAAATATGTATTTAAAAGTTTGATACCTACAGCTTAACCCTTCCAAAGAATTAAACAAATTACATTCTCACCAGGGTATAGTCCCATTTTTCCTACAACCTCATTGACATTGGATGTTGTCAAATTTAGAAAATCTTTAACAATCTGATGAAAAGGTATTTTAAGTACCTTTTCAAATTTAAAACCATGATCCAAAGTAAAAACATTTTGCATTATCTCATGTATCCCCCGTATGTGTATGTATATTTATATAAATACATGTATACACACTATAGTTGAAACCAATTTCAACCTTTCTCCATGTGCTACATTCCAACATGTTTTAATTGTTTTAATTTTAGAAGATGAGGTCTTGACTCAAGTTTATGAACAACTAATAAGTTGAGATCTTAGTTTGAAAAACAGTTCTAGGAAACTTACACTAATTTATTAAAAAAATTTAAATGTCTTTCTAAAATGAGGTTCTCTTTTAATATGTTTCACTGAGGCTGTAATAGAACATAAAAATATTTGTTATATGATAAAAGCAGCATACGTCATTTCCTTATAAGTGCAAATATGCTCAAGCAACTTATGCAGAGAAAAAAGAAAAACATTAAAACATTAACAGTTTGAGTAATCCCTTTCCCACCCCTGGTTTGCTTTGTCCAGATTTTATTAGATTGTTTCTTTTACATTATAAAAGTTATCCAAACTTACAAAAAAACTAAACTTAGACTCATAAACTAATACCATAAACTAATACTACTTATTATAGTTTCTGAGTTTATAGCGGCCAGTGTGTGTGCTCTGAACACTGCTCCATCTGATCCCCTCCTTTGCTGGTCAGATTCATTACTATAAAAAGCGATACCATTTGTGTTGTCCTCAGGTGGCAGTTATGAGTGGTAGCACACTAACAATTCAGTTCTCACCCGCCCTTCCCCATTCTTCTACTTCTGGTCTTTTCATCCCCTCCCATTCCAGCCAGCCCTGAGTCCCTGTTGCATGGGTGGGATCCCACAAGGTAATGTGGAGTTGTACTGACCGTGATTAGGTGATACAGTAAACCTCCGCCTTAATGGAGGTTTTATTCCATTAATGGCCCTGAAGGATGTGCAAAATGTGAAAAAAAAAGATGAACAGTACCCTGGACTGGACTTTCCAGCCTGCTTAAATGCAGATTTGGTTTTGATGATACTGACGTGAAAATAAAGCAGCAGCCTGGGTTGCAGGGGCTGGGACTTGATATTCTTTGAACTTGGATCAGAATCAAGAGTAGAAGTTTGTCAGAATTTTACTGTTTCCCTTATTAGTCAGCAGCTGCTATAGACTTAATGTTTGTGTTCCTGCAAAATTTGTTAAGTGAAATCCTAACCCCCAATGTGATGGTATTAGGAGGTGGGGCTTTTGGGAGGTGATTAGGTTGTGAGGGCAGAACCCCCATCAATGAGATTAGTGCCCTTATAAAAGGGACCTCAGAGAACTCCTTTGCCCCTTCTACCATGTGAGGACACAGTATGAAGACAGCTATGAACTAGGAAGTGGGCCATCATCAGACACTGCATCTGCTGGCACCCTGGATTTGGACTTTCCAGACTCCAGAAATATAAGAAATAAATTCCTTTTGTTTATAAGCTACCTAGTCTATGGTGTTTTGTTATAGCAGGCCAAATGGTCTAAGACAAAGGGTCTATCTTATTCTGGTTTATAAGGGACTGAAGTTTCCTCTGTCTCAGGCAGAGCTAAGCAAAAAAGATTACATCCTGATTACAACAAGATGAAAATAAGCAGAATTGTAAAGAGAAATTTATTACTAAAAATAAAGCAGCTGGAAGTTTTTCCCAGGGTAAACTGTCACCATGGGAACCTCCATGATGAAATGTGTTAATTTAATATCTTCTTTACTCCTGAATTGCTGCCTTCTTCCATATATTCTAAATTTTAGTTTAAATTAAAAAATTCATCATGATGAAAATATATGGTATCTGATCCTTTCTTGTTCAATCTGAAGACTGAATTGGGCTACACTGTGATGGAGACTTCAAGTGCTGTAGGTGAGTGCCTACCAAGGGTTCATGTGTCAGGAACTCAGGCTGGTAAGAAGACACAAAGGTTGCAGGCTGAAGCTCTGGGAGGTCCAAGGATCCTGGAGAAAACAATTCCGTAAGTTCCACTGCTGCCTGGGAATCTCAGGAGACTGTTTTGGTCAGACATTATATATGTCCTCTCAATCAATTCCTTAATACCCTTGCATGTGTCAGCCCAATTTTGCCTTTGTTTAGGACAGATATTTACTTTTACAATGAAGAAAACTATGGCTGAAACAGATTAAGTGACTTGCCTATGGTTATACAGTATATTAGGCAAAGAGTGAGAATTTTAATTCCATTTTTTTATTTTCATCCCCGTTTTCTCTACATGACCCCAATGCCTGAACCCCTGGATCACTCCATGCATTTGCAGGAGGGAATCCATGGAACACAGGGCAAGGCCATGACCTGACCCCTTTGACTTCACTTGAAATTCTATTCCCTGCACAGGAAATCTTCCCCTGGTATTCTGCTCAGGTTTCTCGGGGTGCCCCGCCTTCCTATGACTGCACGTGCTCCCAGTGACTTCTTTGAGTAATCTAAGAAGCCAGACAGGCTGCAGGTCCCACTCTCACTCAGCACTCTCCACGGCTGGATCAGTGAAAGCTTATATCACTTATTGCCTGGATATTTGGGGTACTCAGCTATGTGTGAAGAGGGGAGAGTAGCTTAAAAATGGTCAATTTTCAAACCAGAAAGGTAAAGTTAAAAGATACCTGGCAGAATGGGATCATTATGATCTTCATCAAAGGTCTGTTGCTGAAAGGCTTCAAAGCTCATAGATGCATCATTCTCTGGCAGTCCCTGCGGTAGCTGCCCATCTCCAGGTTTGCACACATCAAATTTCACCCACTGGTAACTGTGGGATCAAAGGGAATCATTATCTCTAGAGTTGTCTGCTAGCCATAATAACCCACTCCTATCTCCAAACGGATCAGGTATTTTTTCTTTAGGTCTCTCCCATATATATCTAAAAAAACATATTAGCTAACAAAACACATAAAAGAAATAGGCCTCTTTGGTGACATATTATTCTGTTAGACTTCCCAATCCTTTTGCTGTCATGGTACACACAGAAAATGGTAATATGGTACAGTGGCGTACTGGCTCCTGCTCACCTGTCTGAGGACTGAGGCCCGATACTGAGGCACACTGATCGAGAAGCAAGCATGCTTTGGACATAGAAGCTCAATAAACATATGAATGAATAGAGCAGTAACTGCTGGTTTAGGTCCCTGGCTGGCTGATCACTGAGCTTCTCTCAAAGGAATGGACTTGACCACACTTACCTGATGCATTTTCGAGCTCCTGGACAACTCTGGATCAGGTTGTGGATGGTTGGATGAGAAAATCCAAAGAAGTCAGCTCCAGTTGGAAGCAGGTTAGGCACTGGTTTGCCCCTAAACAGGTAAGGGAGAATTTTAGTTTGAGAGCTTAGAGAGAGATAAGGATGGGTTTAAGAATGGAATAGTGGTGTGAACACACAGGATAAGCTTTCTTGACTTTGATACTGTGGAGAGTCTAGTTGCTAAGATGTCTGAAGGATTCAGGATAGGTTTCTGTTATATAAAATAAGGGATCTCCACTCATTAAAAGCAAGAGTAAAGGTCTCACTGCATTGACGGTGATCCAGTCATCCTTTTAGCCTTTCAAGCTGCTGGTCAACTTACATAGTAGCACTTATGGTCTTGAGCAGTTCTGCATGACAAGCATCTGCAGAAGAGCTGACAACGGCATTCTGGGGGTCATCTTCAGGAACAATTTCAAACTGAGAAAGATAAAGGAGCAATTGAGGATCAATCCTCAAGAAGGAAGAGGTAGGGAGAGTCATATACTACTCCTGTAAACATTTCTTCACTCTGGAATTTGAAACTGATGTATATCATCCTGGAAGATGGGCATATCCCTATAGTGCTATTAAAAATTTAAACAAATCCAAATAAACAGAGAAAGTCCTTTGACTGTTTCAGTTCCACTCTCTTGGTTGACTGCTTTCCAGAGGTCACCATTTAATTTATGTACCTTTCCACACCCTTTCCTAGCCACTGACTTACATCTTTAAGTACAAATACAAATGGTATTTTTAAAAACAAATGAGATCACTCTCCATGAAATCTTAAGTTTATATTATAGTATCTAGGACAAGAGCGGGGCATTTTGATTATAAACTGCCATTTCATTTTCTTTCATTTTTGAATGTGAAAATATCTTGACTGTATTTATTAAAAGAAACTGTTGCATCAAAATTATATTAATCTTGAGGAATTTTTGCCAAGAAAATATTTTTCTAACAAGTTCTATCTGGCCAATTAAATTCCTTGACCAGTTTTCTATAAAGTTCAGTTAAACAGTTTTCAGTTGTTCAATGTTTACTTCAAATTATTCTGAACAGGATTATTTTCTGTATAATTTTTTAGAATGATAATGAACAGTGTTACATGTTACTCTTTGTACATTTGCACATTTCTCTAGGAAATACTAGACTACCTAGATATATTCTCTGTCAAAGGATAAACATATTATAATTGCTCATATTGCCAAGTTGCCCTCCCAAAAGACTACCAATTTTCAGTCCTACTAATGAATACTTGTTTTTCTATACCCTGGCCAGTGCTGGTTATCATCAATTCTGATATTTGTCTATGAGGAAAATCAGATCTCATCTTTTGTTTTAGTTGCATTTCCTTAGTTATTAGTGAGGTCTACTCTTACCAACCATCTGCATTGTTTCTGTTAGATGCCTGTTATCTGACTGCTTTTTCTTATTCTATAGGCGCATTTTATCTGAATATTAATCCATTGGCATATATTTTCTGTTACTGCCTAAGCTTTAACTCTCATTATGTCTTTTGTCATTTAGAAGTATTTAAAACTGTCAAATCTGTTACTATATTCCACAGGTGCTTGGTTCAGCAGTACATATACTAACATATATTCTATTATGGCTTCTAAATTTCATGTCTTGCTAAAGAAAACCTTTTCACCTCACCCTAAGATTATTAAAATGTTCTTCTACATTTTGCTTTAACATATTTATGGTATAAAATGCTCTATAAAGCTAAAGTAATTAAAAGTCATATTGGCACTTATAGACAAACAGATCAATAAAACAGAATCATCTGGAAACAGATCCAAGTATTACTTATATTAATATTTAGTATATAAACTAAAGCCACTTGATGTTAGTTAGAAAAAAAAAATTGAAGCTAGATTCCTCACTCACAGTATACCTAAAGATAATGTCCAGTTAGGTTAATGAGCTAAAAAAGAAAACTAAAAATTCCACAGATTCTTATTTTTCAAAAATGAGGCATTTTGTTTTTCAGAAGAAATTAAGAATCAGCTTGCCAGTTTCATTAGGATTTTGATTAGATTTGCATTGCACTTATAGATTTATTATAACTACGGCATACTGCTACAAAAGTGAATCGATGGCCATATTTTTTCATCAAGAGGTGATGGCTGTAGAAAATGAATTGTCTTGAATTTTAGCATTGAGAAGGATGAACAAAAGTATGTAACAGGACAAGGATTCAGGAATCCCAGGTCCTTAAGAGTATGTACAACTAGAAACTAATATGCAATTTCTTTGCTACCTCCATTTTGGTTTATCCTGCAATGGCAGAGTATCAAACTCATCTTCCCTGTGTTTGGCCTGCATTTCACATAAGCAGGCTTCCTCAAGCCACACAGTTACTGTATCGACAGCAGAAACAGCATGGTTCAAGGGAAAGGGCACCAGTCTGAGAATCAGACAGATGCAGATTCACGTCCCAGCTCACTCATTAGCAGAGTTGTGACTTAGGGCCACTTTTCTGCATCTTGGAGTTACTCAAATGGTGATTATATAGTATTTACCTCGTAAGGTGTCAGAACATGTAATACAATTTTAAGTGCCTGGCAGCAGAGAGTAAGTTCTCAAAAAAAAAAAAGAGGAAAAAATAGTGGTTATTATTAGAGCAGTACCTGAGGCTGCACACCACCATCCTTGATCTGGCAGGTATAGAGACACTTTTGGTCTGGGCACTTCATGCTGGCATATGTTCGAGTACTGCAGTAGCCCACGGGGTAGATGGCATTCTCATCATGGAAGCCAGGTCGGTCGGTGATGATCTATAAAAAAGATTCCCCCAACTTGGGATTGAGGTCTGTGAAGAATTTAGAAGTCAAGTTGACTGCGGTAGCCTTTTAGAACCATTTTAGGGCTAAAGAGTGACTCAAATCACACAAAGCAAGAGAACAGGCTGTGTAGCAGACACAACTGACCTGGTTTCGTAGGGACTGGAGATATTCTGGGGTTGGTATGGATCAGCAAGGGGCTGCTGCTAATGGGAACAGGGAGGGAAGGCTCAACCCCATTCCCGTACTTCTCTGGTTCTCCTCTCTCTATATCGCTGGTCTCACTCACCTCCCCCAGGCTATATACTGTTAGACCCTCTAGTACGATGGGGAACACAGGCCGTCCTGAGGGATCCAGGGCAATGGGCTGAACCAGCTTGCGAGCACCTCCCTCCATTTTCTTTTTCTTGGATGTTTTCTTCAGAACTGAAACGTAAATCTGGGGTCACCCACTTTAGGCCCCTCCTAATGTTGAGGGGAAGGGAAAAATTTACGTGTGCCTGCTAAGGGCAATAAGCCAATCCTGGGTTTACATACTCATTGAATGGGCACATGGGGCTTTTCCCCAAAGCCCTGAGTATCTAACCCACCCACCTTTAATATAAGCGCTTAGGAGCTAAAAGCCTTACACGTTTTAAGGCCTCTTACTTCATGTGTAAGATCAGAGATGTCCCAAGCCAGCAGTGTGCTCAAAAGGCCACCCAGCCCGTTTCCCTGCCTCTAGGAAAGACTGAACAGAATGCAACCCAGAGTGCTGGGGGAAGGGGAGGGAGGAGGTCTCAGTCTGCCCCCTTCACATTTAACCAAGTCTAACCAGAATTTCTCCACTCAAAGTGGCTCTAATAAGACACCTGCTTCTCAAGGGCTATTAGGGCTCCTTAAGGACCAGATGAGACTTTATCTACGGTTGTGTGTGTCTACTACTTGGTACCAGGTCTGTCATTAGTAGCTGAGTCACTGGAGCAACTGATAGTGTCTCCCCAAAGTACCTTCCAGTTTGTTGTTCTCTTTGCCTTTTTCTTTTTTCTCCTTCTTGGATTTCTTCCCAAATGGTTCCTCAGCCCCAGTGCTGGGCCCAGAAATGGGCCCAGCTCCCTGTATAGTTCCCACAGAGCTGGCCACACCATAAGTCAGGGGCAAACTGGAGCTGTGGGAAGGAGCTGCAGCCTGTACTTCGCCTTCAGTTAGAGCCTGAAGCTGGAGGAGCTTCTTTAGCAAGTACCTGAGGTCAGGAAGGAAAGGGAGCAGAGGTTTGAACTTCTGTATTGTCTCAATTCAGTATTTTACTCAAGTACTGGGGAGAGCTAGAATTATATACAAAGATTATTATACTCATAAAAATAAGGTTCTTATTGAACCTTGGGAATAATGAAGCCCCAGAGGATAATCAGTATTTCAAGAAGCCAAGGATAAGGATCATAGCTTATTTCTCTTGCATCTGGAGGGTTCCTCTACTTTAATGTTGGAAGGTGTTAGGCTTCTGAATGGCATATATCATGAATTAAAAATGTATATAGACCCACTGTGCTTTGCACAGAATAGTACATACTGAATAAATATTTGTAGAATGAGAGGCAGTTTCTTTATTACTTGGTTTTTATAATTGGGGAGTTATTAAGATTACTTCTTAGATGTGCCCAAGAGGGCTTTATTAGAAAGATGAGAGGAGGAGCTGTTTTATCACTGTGGTCCAATATGACTTAGGTATGCAGGAACCACTACCACAAGCTGTGAGTTTCTCTGTACTTGATCAAGTGGCCACGGGGCTGTGCAATGGAGAAAAATCCCCAGAGCAATAACACCATATCAATCGCCAAAAATGTGATCCTGAATATAAAATGAAGCCAGCTCACCTTCTTTCTTCTTTTGCTTTAAGAAATTTTTCCTCAAGACGAGCAATTTCATCACAAATAGCAGCATTTTCCTTGAAGAAAAATTTCGAACATAATCACATAAAATGAATAAAAGATCAAAATTGTATTGAGAAGAAGGTCCATATTTAAAACCAAAAAAGTCTGTGTTACTGGATGAGAAGGAAGAGCTATTACACCTTGCAGACAAGTTATAAATAAATCTATAGGTAAAGGTAGTCAGGTTTTACTATGGGCAGGGTAATTATATGACTTATTACCTAATCTGGAATACCTCTGAGTGAAAGGGGGTGCTAGTAATGGTTATGCCAGAACAACATAGTGAACCAGGATTGTCCTGGGCAAACCAAGATTAATGATTACCTTAAGTAGTGTAGTCTTTTGCACAGAAAAGGGCATACTGCTTAGATCCATAGATGTTTAAATTCAATGTTACACTATATATGAGGATTGCTATTCCCAAGTGCCTTGATTTTTGAGGAATTTACAAAGCCAATCTGCCACAAAGCATCTCATACAATAAAAACCTTAGAAGAACGGGATGGAATAAAATCAAATTTAGTATGTAAAATTATTAAACTTCATAATTTACTTGTATACATTCAAGTATCATCTTTCTTTACTGATGACGCAATCTGTCTCTCAACTGCCAATCCTGAAGGAAATGCTCCAATCTGGATGCTCCATAGGTGGAACCTCAAAAACTCCCAGTGTTCAAAACAGTATCCCTTTTCTTCACAAAACCTTCTTTATGTATATGATTGAACCAACATCCTTCAATAACACAGACTCCAAGTTTTAGGTTCCTTTGACATGTAGGGGATACATGAAAGAGAACAGTCAATAAGGTGTCAAATCCTCTTAATTCTACTTTTCTTATTTCTCTCCAGTGCATATACCAAGTGCTGAATAAATGTTTTTGGAATGAATATTCTAATTTCTGAACCTTTCTTTATAAAATGTTGAGAAGTGTTCAAGCTTTTGGTAGAAAGAAGATGTACTAACTGTTGATTCAGATGTGGGAGGACCTTTGAGAAATCTACCCATATTTCCAGGCATTGGGGCAAGCTTGAGAAAGCCAGAATATTCTAACACAAAGTTATGGTTGGCAAGCCAGTTCATTCATTCAGTAAACCAGTGCCTCTACAATAAAAGAAAGGCAGAGACACTTGGGAGACTCAAAGAAGGTTAGAAGGCACAATTATTAAGCTTCATGTATCAGGAAAAGGGTTAGTTACGGGGTATGTGGAGTGCTCAGGAAACAGCCTGTGTAGTCGAAGTAGTAAACTGGTTTCTAAGTCCGAGTCAGGGCCCTGTCACAGTGCCCTTGAGCAAATCATCTCTCTGGGCTTCGTTGTTCTTATTTTTAAAATAGTGCCTAAATCTCACGGTCAGCTCGAGACTCAAACACATTTCTTAGAGTTCTGCAGTAATAATGATGACTAAAATTTATTGACACATCCTCTAGGTACGAAACATTTTTCTCATTTAATCTTCATACCTGCAATATAGTTGCTAGCTCTCATTTACAGATGAGGAAACAGGATTAGAGAAATTACGTAATTTGTCCAAGGATATAAGGCTAACAAGTAGTAATACATACTGAAAAGCTAACACTCTATTATACTGTCACTCTGGGAAGGGAACAACTTGGGGAAAGATTTCGCAAAGGAGTCTCGAGGAGACGGGCTGAGAGACCATCAGACTCACAAACACCGTGGCTTTGGCCGCTTTGCGCAGCCGCAGGTACTTCAGCCGGTACTTCTCGTTCTGGCTCTTCTTCGGGAGCTTTTTCATCCTGGCCCTGCTGGACTGCAGCGGGGCCCGCGGCGAGGGGGTGAGGCCGCCCAGCAAGCTCATGGTCCAGCCCCGCTACGGGGGCTCCGGGACGCGGCCGGCATCGGCACCTACACCAAGGAGCGGGCAGGAGCGCTGGCTTAGTCTGTTCGGGGCTGGCGGAATCGGGCCTCTAAGTCGTTAGCTCCACAGGACGTTCCCAGAGCGGACCGCAGGGCCAGAAATCTTGCAACCGAATCGGCTGCCGGCGCCTCCCAACACTTCCGCGTCTGTCTCGGAAGTAAGCCCTACCCGGAAGTTACGCAACGGCGCCGGCCTCGTGTAACTTCCGGGGCTGCGGCCTTGACCTTGCGGATCACAGGCCCGCGAAGGGGGAAGAGAGAGAGAGGGGCGAGCGCGGGTCGAGGAGAGGAGGGAGGGTGGCTGCTGGAAACGACGGTCCGTGACTCGCGCATCTTTGTGTTTAGCTGAGGAGTACTATTGTTGAAATAAGGCAGGAACGAACAAGAATTTTACCAACGTGAGCTCTGGTTCACGCTCCCCACAGGCCACAGCGTTTCAACACTCGTTTTTCACACTTCGTACAGACAGGCCTTCGCGGATAGTAGGACGCACTTGACTGGGCTTCTTCCCTTGCCTCCTCCTTCCTTTATGCAGCTCACATAAATATTTCTTCAGGATCTGTTACGCTATGCTCTTCCTAGGAGCTGGGACCACACTAGTGAATACGAAAAATGGCCTTGGCCCTCTCAGCTTAGAATCTAGTAGGGAAGATGGGAGATTTAACACACAGTTTTCATAAAATACTAGCACTAAGTAAATGTTTGCCTGATGAAACCGAAAGTGTATTTCTGTACATATGCTTATATTTATATAGTTCTAACTTTATAACCAAGGTCTGCCTAAAATCACCAAATAAGGAAGCGAGGCAAATCTTTAAGGTGCAGATTTGGTAAATGCCCAGGCGCTCGATGGTGGAAGGCTTTCATTCTTCCAGCAGTGCCCTTGAGCATCTAGTTGTTTTTTCTCTCAAAACTGAGTATACCCTTTAGAATAATGGAGGTGACTGAATTTCTAAACTGTTCCCTACTGATATATAATTACTGTTAATATAGTCAAAATGTAGACCTTTAGAGATATATATGGAAATTCTGAAAAATATGTTACCTAGTTAAAACAATAAGTTCATTGAATTACTGGAGAGGAAGATTCTAACACTGAAGTAACTTATAATCAGAATTCAAAAGTGATTGGTTTAGAATTGATGACCCACGTACTTCATTTCTGAAAATTGTATAAAGAGTGACAGGGTCTTGGTGTGTCTGTGGGGGGAGGGAGGGAAATGATTTTTAACACAGAGTGAAAGCTTATGGAAGTCCTTTTATGATTGTCCATACTGTAAGCTGCGCTTGTTGGACCTGGCTGGGTTTTAATAGAACAGCTTCTCAGGGCACCGGTGTACTTTCACAAACATTCTTAAGGCAGTCATAAAGATTCAGCTTTGGAAACCTCCAGGATTATTTCCAGATCACAGAATACACACACTCATGCCTTTGATAATATACACTGACACTTTACCTTGGAACCTGAAAATAGTTCCTGTGATAGGAAGAGACTTTCGTTTTATTCTTCTTTTTTAAAAAAAACCTTATTTGCTAATTGCCTGACTTATTTGCTGTTTAGCTGTATCTTGTCCTTGCAAGCTTGGGGTTCTGACTTCATTTGTATTATTCATCTTCATATACATGCATCTAGTGAGAAGGAAAGTGCAATCTTTTGTCTTAGTTTGCAGATTGTTCTGGCCAGTGGACTTCAATGGAATTTACATAAAATTGCTTATCATTTCTTTTTCATTAGACACATTTCCTTACAATTATAAAACATTTCATGCAAATTTTTTAGAAATGTAGAATATATAATGCAAGGAAGATTTTCAAAAATCCATAATGCTGCCACTTGGAGTGAACCACTTTTAACATGTAAGTATTAATATACGTGTTTAATATTTTCATTTTTATATGGGTTAAAGCATATGGAATATAATGTTTCCTTTTAATAACTTACCATTATAGTCATTTCACAGTGTTATTTTGACTTCTTTGGAAGCATAATTTTAAATGTCTGGTTAATAGTCTAGTTATGGCTGTATTCTACTTTGCATAATTATTTCTGTGTTGTTTGACTTTTTGGCTAATTGCTGTGAAGTGTATCTTTGTGTACAAAGCTCTTTCCATATGGAACTATTTAGAGGCTAGATGTGTGTGCTCCAAAGGTGATTCTACTGAGCAACTCAGAAGACTATTTAGTGGCTATAATGATACAGCCTTAATTTAAGAGTAAACACAAGTAAATTGGCAATGTTAAAATGGTGTAAAAAGTTTATTTCAGAGGTAGGTTTTGTTTGAGATGGTAGCACCCAGTTAGGGAAGGAGGGGGGAGATAGGGAAGGTTTCTTAAAGGAGATTTGCCTGGTCAGACTGGTGGAGAGAGAGTGGTTGGCCCAGTGAAGAAAAAAGGCAGGCGTTCTGGGCAGTGGGCACAGCATATTCAAAGGCTCACTAGTGTGAGAAGCATGGGAACTGCAAGTATTTGATCAGAGTGAAAGATGTGTTGGGAGAGAAGCAAGAGGAGAGACTGAAGTAGGTAGGTTTGGATCATGAAAGGTCTTGTGTACCACTGAAGAGTTGGGCTTTTATCTAGTGACAACAGGAATTCATTGATGAATGTCTGTATATCAGCTCTTCCCTTGTTTTAAGTAAACTTACCTGAATTTGTCAGAAGCAACATAACTGTTCCATTTACCTATATAAGAAGAGTCTAAATGGCCTATGCAAAAATTCTCTAAAGAAATACATAATGTGCATCCCTAAAAAGAAATATAAAATGAGAGAAAACATGGTATTGTGGCTGAGCATGGCCTTTGGAGTTGAATCAAGGTTCCATTAAATCCAGGCGCAGGAATGGGAGTTAGGAGCTAAGATGGCAGATAAATTAGGGAAGAGGATTCAGTAGTACTTTACTGCCTATGCTGTTTAGTTCTAAGTGGTTGCTATTCAGTGATTAGCTCTCAGGGAAGGTATAGTAACCCCTGGGTTATTAAAAGCATACCTGGGCCCATTAGGAGTTGTGAAGGAGTCCACAACGCGTAATCCCAGCCCTTGGTGAAATGAATCCCTGGTTTAGATGATGAAAAATGGTCTGGACACCCCAGGGCTTCACTCATGGCTGAGGCATGGCCCTGGTCTTGTTCTACTATGTCCTTAAACCCTAAGATCAGATTACAAATTGAAGCCTTCATTAACTTCCGGTTCACTTTGCTGCCCACAGGGAACCTAGGCAAAGTTGATGACTTCGACAAAGCAAGCCAGGCAAATTCCTTGGATTTCAGGTGACACCAAAAGGTTTCCAGGAGTTCCACATCTTTATTAATCTCTTAACAGATTGCCTCACTTGCTCTTTGGGGTAAGCTGAGTGTATATCCTAGAGGGTGATGGAACGAATGTAGTGGGAAGAATATGCCTTAATAAATAGCCTTTAGAGTCTTCTTTCGTTATAGAATGTCTAGACTTTATTTCTATTTATTTGTTTGTTTGTTCTATCCTCATAGAATGCTCTAGGCCTAATTTTTAGTTATTTGGCTCTTCAGCTCCAGCTTTAACATTTTACTTCCATGTCTTTATTGTAGCTTCTCACCTTTAGGATAACATGATATAGGATAGATGATTCAGCTGAATCCAAGCTTAGCAATTCTAAAGTGTGTATTTTCTTTTGTTGTTGTTGTTTTAGTAGGTGTAGCTTGTGAGGAAGCAGAGAGACTTTTTTTTCACAGAATTTCTTGCTCCATGATTTCTTACCTATGGGTGTTCACCACATACCTGATGAGTGAGGTGTTTAGGTTTTGAGGGTTCTAAGCCAGCCAGTAAAGTCATGAAATCAACCACTGTGTCAATGTTGTGCTTCTGGCTGGTTGTGTTCTTTAACACACATAAGACACTCAGCCAGCTAAAAGAGATGAGCTCAGAGATGTTAGCTCGGAGAAAAAGAAGGATCACATTGAGGTCATTGATGGGGCATCCCAGCATCTTTCTGCTGAGGAGATCAAAAGCTGGAAGCATCTCATAGATGGATAGGAGTCGTTTGTCCCACCGACATAGCCGTGTGAGGTTGTAGACTATCACTGGAACCAGTAGGGTGTATATTGCCACACTGGAGAGGCTAACAATCTGGAAAACAGACAGGGAGGTCAGCCTACATGTGATCAGATCAGGGACATGGGTCTCATCGCTTAGCAGCTTTGTCTTGATGGAGCAGCTGAATTCTTCTTGGAAGAAGACATCCAGATGGAAGTGGCCAAGGTACAGGTAGGTGGCTGAGGTGAAGAGGAGCAAAAGGAAGTTCCTCAGGAGGTAGGTAGCCACTAGTGAATGTGAGCGCTGCTTACATGCCAGGTACCGCTCTAGCAAAGGGAATTCAAAGTATCGTTCTTTCCGAGCCCTGGGCAGGGGAAGACAGGAGGCATGGTTAGGAAGGGCCATTTAGAACCGTACCCCAAGAGAGCCTTGTGGAAAAGTAACAGAAGATCTATGTTTCCAACATGGCATTCTTGACTAAACATGAAAATCTGCCTTCCCTGAGCGTAACCACACTTGATACCAAAAACAAATGTGTGAGTATATCTTGATTCTCCAAGTATTGAGTGCAATGTGATAAACTCAGTGACTGGTCAGTGAGTAATGAGTAGTCACACTGGATTTGTGGCCAGCAAGGCAAACTAAAGCTCTAGGTTGAAGTAGGATGCTTAGGAAGCAATAGGCTTATGAAATTAGCACTGGACTGGGAGTCTAAACAGATACATTCTCATTCTTGGCCTGTGTACTCTGTGTATGATTTTTAGGCCAGTTCATTTTATACAAATAAATATGGTCACTAGTACTAATATTTGTTGAGAGCTGTGGTGGTCAGGTACATGTAAGACTCTTTGAGTCTGCTTAGACTCAAAGAACCTTAGAGTCTGGCTTGTGGGAAAGGGGCAGGTAAGACATGCAGTATGAAATAAAAATAGCACTTGATTTGTTGCCAAAATGATGGACACAAACCATAGTAGCTGCAAAAGTTAGGAGAGGGAGCTAACAGTGTGGGCTACAGTGTTCAGAGACCTTTGTGAAGAACATTGGCTTAAAGCTGGCTTCAAAGGGTAGAGAGGAACTTTTTTCAGATGATAGAGTATGAACATAAGACAATGTGATTTCAAATCTTAGCTCAGCTGTCCTCTTGCCCTCTTGGGGGACCTAGCCTGGCCACTCTGTTTAAAACAATACCTCTCTTCATCCCTCCAGCTTTCCAGAGCCCCCCAACCCCCACTTTACTTTTTGTTTTCTTCATATCACTTATCTCTGGACATATGTTTTACAAAGTGTTCTGATAATTTGTTGTCTGTTTTACTCAGCAGGATGTAAGCCCCACATGGGCAGGTATAGCTGTGTCTCTCCTTGCCCACACCTCACAACACACACTAATTTAGCATAAGCACCCAGAGCAGCACCCAGTGTGCAGATGTAGGAATGATTAAATAAATAAATGATTTGCTAAGGGAAAGGGAAGGAGACTGTCTAGGTAGAGTAGAAGGTTTCTGTTACCTGCTAGTTAGAGGTTTGAAAAAGTAGTTGGTGACATTATGCTGAGGGCCTTGGACAAATATTTAGGAGAATTTGGGTATTTTTTGGTAAGCATGGGGGGAGCTATTCAGGGTTTCTGAGGGGACTAGTGTAGAATAGTGTATGAAAGTGGTGCTTTAGAGAGACGAATACCTTTGTGGGCTCAGTGTAGTCATCTGTACACTAGAGGTAGAGTCCTTTCTCTTTACAGAAATGATAGAAAGTTAAGGAGGTGATGTGTAAATACTTTGTACTCTTGAGAAGGATGGCACAGAAGATAATTTAAAGATTGCCATACAAAGACATCATTTTAATGCTTGACTAGCCCTAAGTTTTAGTTCTTTGTTTTTCAGTTTTTCAGAAAAAGGTGAAAGAGACAACTCACTTCTCCAGCTCATCCCAAAACACATGGGGGTCGGAGCTCTTCTGCTGGATCTTCAACATGTGTTGCACCAGGCGGATGGAGCGATTATAGGATTTGTCCAGTTCGCTGATGATGAACAGCAGATCTGAGCTGAGGGCTGGCACGGCTGCATACTGCCACAGCAGAACTGGCAGGTACATGACCATGGCCAAGGCCAGCAGGGAGTAGGGGAGTGCCTGTGGGGCGAGAGCAGCTGAGGAGGGCGGCCGGGCTGCCGAGACCTGGGTGACAGCTGAGTGAGGGGCTACCCTTTCCCCAGTTCCTGCCTCAGGAGAGAAGGCAGTGTGGGCAGTGGGCTACCACAGGCCAGGACCTGAGGCTCTCCACTCCCCTGGCTGAGTACAGTGAGGCCTGGTAGAGAAGGAATGTGTATCTTCATGCTCCCCAGGTCCACTTATCTGACCCAGCATCTGTCTCGGGCCCCCGGGACAGAGAGAGAAAAAGAGAAAGAGAGAGAGAGAGAGTGAGAGGGAGAGAGGCAGGCTCTCCCTACCTTCCCCTTCCAAATGTGTTAGTCCTGAGTAGGTAGCCAGAGATCACAGCCAACAATGGCCATGACATCCTAGGAGACAGAAAATCCCATTTTCTCCATGTGGCCTTCCTGGACTTCTCTGATGCACAGTGGTCCTTTCTGATTTTTGGATTCATGGTAATGCCTGCACCATCAGACATTATCTTGGAATTCTCTCGGGGAGCTTTTCAGGTATGTAGATATATAAACTGACTTTTAAGAATGCGTAAACCTTGTCTCTTCAGCTATATTATTAGCTACATCTGAGATAAGGGACTGCCGTGGGTTGAATTATGTCCCTGTTCCCCACTTTTTAATAAGTTGAAGTCCTAATCCTTAGTACCTCAGAATGAAACCTTATTTGGAAATAGGATTGTAGCAGATGTAATTAGTTGATTTCAAATGAGGTCCTACTGAAATAGGATGGCCCCTAACCCATTATGACTGGTGTTCTTAAAAGAATAAAAAAGTCAGGTGAAGAGGAGACATGAATACAGGAAGAATGCCCAGGGCGTTGTGTCTGTGAGCCGAGGAGAGGGACCTGGTGGGTCCTTCCCTCACAGCCCTCAGAGGACCCAACACTGATGACACCTTGATCTTGCACTTCTGGCCTCCAGAGCTGTGAGACAATACATTTCTGTTGACTGAGCCACCCAGTTTGTGGTACTTTGTTACGGCAGCCCTTGTGAACTAATATAGGAACTTTTGCTTAGGTTTCCTCATCACACTTACCACACTTCACAGGGCTGGGCCCTCTATTTTGCCCACAGTAGAATCTCTACTCTTAAAGGCTTTTTAAGGCTACATTTTTGTTAGGTGCTTAATATGCATGATTTATTTGATCTTTACGAGGAGGCTATCAGGCCAGTAGAATTAGTATCTCTATTTTACAGATAAGGAGACTGAAGCATGAAAAGATGAAGTAACCTGTGCAGGGTTGCACATTAGTAGGTGGGAGAGCCAGGGTTTGGATCTAGGCTGTCTGATTTTTTGAGCTTACTCCCTTAATGACTACTTGACTTATAGCTTCTTCTGAACCAGGGATGCTAATTTTAGAGAGTTTGAAGAAAAAGAGAGAGGATACATATCTGATTGCACCTGGGTAGAAGAGAAAGGGGTATGTTTTCTGAACTCGAAAAGATAAGATTATGTTAGGAAAGGTACCTAACCATGAGGCCACGAGAGAAAATTAGAACCTTTTCACTCCTGTCTAAGAAATGACATTTCTTAAAAATGAACACTGTACCCATAGAGATTCTGTTTCTTTAGATTTGGAGTGGAGGCAGAGAATTTGGGTTTAAAGATCTTGATTATCAGACAATTTGACCCTTTTCTGATATGTGAATCCTCTCTGTGGTAGAACTTGTTACCATTTAAATCCTGCTTGAGGTTCCAGTGACAGAAACCTCATGAACTCTTTCCCTTCCATCTCTGGTTTTGCCTGAATCTTAGAACTGGCAATTTGAAGCCTTATAAATTGTCATGCCTAGAAAATGCTATATGAATTTGTGAATTGAATATATATGTTGCTACTAATCTGTCATAAAATCCCACTAAGATAACAATACAGGATTAAAAAAGATGTAATCTTGTAAGGACAAAGAGAACAGGAGAGGAGACAAGAGAACCAAATGCTGAAAACTGGAAAATGGTCGCATTATGGAAGATAGCAGCCTGTGGGGAGGGCGGGAATCTCGTGGAGGGGCAAGCAGGCTGTTTTGCACCACAGAACCAGAAAGCCCCAGGAAACAGAGACACCAGGTACCTCTGAAAATGAGAGTGTAGGTGGGGCTGAAAACAGGAAAATTGTTTGAAAAATCTGTGTGAGAAACAGACCCACAGATCCTTTCTGTAACGTGAGGCATTCAAGCAGCTACTATTTCCCTCCCTTTACAGAGCCTTGAGGTTGCTCTCTGGGGAGAGATTAAACCAGTTTAAACTCTGCACTTGGGTCCACTGAGGAAGGGGAACCATACTGAGAATGGCAGGAATAGTTGAATGAACACTGAATAGTGAGACCCACAGCTGAGCTCCCCAGATGGTGGGCAGCCAGATTTAATTCCAACTGCACCCTTCCTTTCCCCACAAATTAAGGATTGAATGACTCTTCTTGGAGAAAACCAACTGGCCCAAGAGAAAGGACTACAGATACTGATATTTGAGGTTTACCCAATGAAATAGATCAAAGGATCACCTTACAATGAAGCCTCCCTGTCTACATGCCTCACCCATGAGCACAAACCTTCCAATCAGACAAAATTGGGCAACTGATGATCACCAGACATTTGAAGAACACCTGAAACATGAAAGTCAGTGACCAACATCAGTGGGATGGGGCTGGGGGTAAGAGCCAACAGGGAATAGACGGATGCAGTTCTGTCCCCTCTACTCTTCCATGGAGCTGGCCTGATACAGTCTGGCTGCTTTACCTTGTGGGGCCAGAGAGATTTCATCTTGTACTGGCCAGGCTCATCCTGCTCATGGTGGACCAGTGAGTCCCAGCAGGAGCTGTCCACGTAGGCAGCCTGCCGGACACTGAAGTTGCCGGGAGAGAAGCAGCTGATCGGAGACCCTGGAACAGGAATACAGCTTTGAGGCAGCCCTGAGCTAGAGTGGAGGAATGGGAACACTGGGGGCACCCCAGTTTTCTAGGTGTCATCTTTACAACTCCTTGCTGATTTCTGTGTCTGGCAGGCACTATCTTCTTCCCATGCCCCAGTTTTCTGGGTTGGGCATGGCTAGACAGCACTCTGCTCTTTGGCCCAGGCCTACCAGTGACTGACTCAGCCTTTTAGGTCTGGTGGCTCTGTTCTGTCAGAGTCCCCTAGACTCCCAGATTGGTGGGCAGTGGGGGCTCCCTGTGCTCCCACAGCCTGGCACCAGAAGCCTTGCAGTTCGATGGTGACGTCTCCTTCCTGAGAGAGCTGACACCTTTTAGACTCTAAAATGTGAAGGATTAATGGCCTGGATTTCTTAGCCCAAATCAAGAGAAAAGGTGGGCACGTAGTACCAGAAGGAAAATGGGTTTGGAGGAGAGTCTCTGGCTTTTTGTTTTCTCATTATTTTCCAGAAAGAGGCAGACAAAGAGGCAGTGGGAGGTTGGCACCCTTCAACAGGAGATGTAGTAAGTTCATGGCACAGCCAGGAAAGAAAGCCAGAAGTCTGGGGAAGTCCACATTCTCTTTAATAGAGGCAGCAGATTTGCTGAGTTAATCCTGCACCTGCAGCACTAGATCCATGTGTATGTTCATGTCTGTGTGTGGCTGGGGTTTGTGGAGAGGATGCAGTGAGCTTATCCAGCTCCCCTGATGTGCGAAGCTCCATCAGACAGTTAACATGTGTTCTCAGATCAGTAACCCTGGAGATGGGGCATAGGAAGAGGGCGCAGAGGAAGTAAGAGACTTCTTCACAGCGCGGCTAAGATGGAGAGGTCTGAGGTCCTGAAAAGATTATGGGACTCCAACCTCTCTCATCCATATGAAAGGCAAACTAAAAGTTTAAATATTGAAATGACATAAAATATATATGAATACTAAAATTACAACCAATTTTTTTATTGTAACATTTTGGAGATGACTTTTAAAACTTTCTGGTGCCTCTGCTTTGCTCATGCATTGTCTACCTTTTGAGTTATCCAGCCCAGCCCAAAGTCATGAAACCTGGTCACCGTGGGTGCTGTCTCACCTCCCAAGCCCTTGCAGAGCCCGATACGAAGTGGAATCTCTCTTACACTGGGCTTTCGAAGCAACTTACCAGAGGAGAACTCCTGGGCGAATGCCAAAGACATCAGCAACAACGGGGAGCCCACAGCTACAAACTTGACCATCCGGTCCAGGGGCAGGTCCAGGCGCAGGCTTTTGAGGCGGGGACCCCTGCGGTCAGGCAGCAGGGCATCGGAGAGCATGTACTCCGCAGCTGCGTTTGCGAGAGACATGATGCTGCTGAACTTGAGGTGCAGAGGCGGCAGGAGGGATCCCGGGATAGCGGAGTGAGGAGATGGCAGCTTCAGGCAGCTGGCTTCGAGCAGACAGTGCCTGCTGTGTCATGGATATCTGTGCTAGCAGCAGACGATGTTCTCTAAATAACTGCCCAGGTCCTGAACTAGACATCCTGGTAATTAGAGGGAGGCATGGCATTAGTGGGTCCTTGCTGGAGGAGGGTCAGGCTTCACCTGGGGTGGTGCCAGGCTGCTCTCTCTCTGGATTGTCTCTGAGCAGATGGTGTCCTGTGGCTTTATGTTGCCTTCTCATTAATAAAGTATTTTCAGCGGGATGGTGGAGAGAAGGAGGGCTGTGGAGCCAGACCCCCCATGTAATTGGTGTGGAATTTGGGTGGGAATTGCTTAAATGTGTTGTAGGCCCTCATTTTGTGGTTTGGAGAGTGGGAATGGAGCCCCCAGGACCCAGCTAGGATTGCTACCACTACATAGTAGTCTTTGTCCCAGTGATGATTTTTGCTCTGGGCCTAAGTTTTTTTTTTCCCAGAAACTGCTCTGTATTTGACGTTAAATTTCCTTCTCTGAGTCTGGTCTTTTTCCAAAATATTTCAACTATGTATTCACAATTTTCAATTCCTTTTTAGCCCATCAGTTCTCTAGAGAGCTGGGGGATCCATGGCCATGTTGAGTGGTGGGAAGAGTGTGACCTTTGAAATTGGAGAGAAGGCTCCTCCACTGGAGACCGAGGGGTGCTCATTTTTTGTGTGTGGGACTTCAGGCAAGTCACTTTTAGCTCAGTTTTCTCATCTCTCAAATGGAAGTATGTTACAATCTTACAAAGTTGTGAGGATTGATTAAAAGTATTGTATGTGAAGGTGCTTTGTAAACTGTTAAATGTAGAGCAAGTATCAGCTCTTTTGGTGGGGTTGGGTGGATGAAGAATAGGGCACTCTTGTTTCCAGTATTGCCCTTAAACTTGGCAGTATAGGCCCTTAAGCTGGCCTTTAGTCTGGTCCCCATTGGCTGTGTCCTTCGTCTGAGACAGTGAGTCCATCGTGCCAAGGGGACGTGTTCACTCAGAGCCAAAACCACTCTTCTAGTACCTATGCACCCACTCTTCTAGTGCCTGGGTCTCTGTAATACCCTGCCCACAGGCCCCAGCCTGCCTCCATGACCTGTGTGGGCCTCTTCCTCAGGGACATTCTCCCAGGGAAGATTGTGCTTCTGGTATGCACTTGTAGGCCTAAGGAATGGCTGGTTGTGGGGGTTTGGATGGAATTTAGAAGTCCTGGGGTATACACCCATGCAATTGTGAGATTTTTTTTTGCAGTGTGGGACTTAGCTGGGTTGGGAAGAGACAGGGATTGGGCCAGGGGCCTGGGAGAGTCTGAGGATTCTAAATTTGAGCCTGGATTCCTGATCATTATGAAGGTTGTATATATATGTATGTGGGTGATATGTCAGGTTAGGCAGGTAGAACATACAGAATTTTATTCAACAGTTAGCTTGGTTTGTAACTTTTAATTTTTTAGATATATGGTATATGGGCCTCTATTTGAACATTTTTCCTGGGCCCACAATTATGGCCTGGGGTTACCTCTCTCCCCATCCCACAGTCTAGAGGCTAACTCTGATTCAGAGCTGCCCTGTGTGTAACTGACCTGATCCAGGCATGGGAACGCAGAAGGGATCCTTTATTTCTATTCCTTGTTACTGAGAGGATACTTTCATTTCTGTATCTTTGAATTGTATGTGTTTTTGCCAAACGTTTATTATTGGTTTATATGCATGTATATTCTTTTGCTTTTTAAAAATACATTTTCATTGAAGTATAATATACATACATTAATATGCACATATCTTGTGTGCAGTTCAATACATTTTCAGCTGACCAAGAAACAGAACATTACTAGCATCCCAGAAACCGCCTTGTGCTCCTCTCTAATAACTATCATTTCCCAAAAGATAATTGTTGTCCTAATTTCAAATAGCATAGATTAGCTTTGCCTTTTCTAATATATTATAAAAATGGAATCGTCTGTCTATACTTTTTTGTGCCTGTCTTTTGTGCCACATTGTATTTAGGAGAACCATCCATTTTGTTGCCTGTTTTTGTACTTTATATAAATGGAATCATATGCATGTATTTTTTGTGTCTGAATTGTCTGCTCAACATAATTTTGAAATTCATCCATGTTGTCATATGTATCAGAAATTCACTTTTTTACGTTTTATAGGTAAACAATTTGTTTATCCATTTTCCAGTTGATGGACATTTGGGTATTCAGGTTCTAGGTATTATAAAATAATGTGGTTATGAACATTCTAATACATGTCTTGTGCTGAATATATGTGTGCATTTATGTTGGGTATATACTGAGGAGTGGAATCGCTGGGTCCGAATGCTGTATATGTTCATCTCCATGGTTTTCCAGGTGGTTGTATAAATTTACCTTTCACCAGTATCTTATTAAGGGTTCTTGTTGTTCTATATCCTTACCATTACGTTTTTGCAATTAAAAAAATTTTTTTCAGCCATTTTAGAGGGCACGTGGTAGTAATGCATTGTGGTTTTAACTGGAATTTCTCTGATGACTAGTGAACTATTTTTTAAAAATTTTGATTTTCTAATTGTTTGTTAATAATATATAGAAATATAACTGATTTTTATATATTGATCTTGTGTATAGCAACTTTGTTAGATTCATTATTGACTCTAATAGTTTGTAGATTCATTTGGATTTTTTATCTATACAACCATATCATCTATGAAAAAAATCACAGTTTCCTTTTTTTCTTTCTAATATTTATGCCTTTTATTTCTTTTTCTTGGCTTATTGCACTCGTTAGGACCTTCAGTACAATATTGAATAAAAGTAGTGATAGTTGATATCCTTGTCTTCTTCCTTCTCTTAGGGGGAAAGTTTTTAGTATTTTGCTAATGAGCAGGGTGGTTATTGTAGGTTGTTTTCTTATCTTTTCTTTTTTGGTAGGCATTCTTTTTTACATTAAAGAAGTTCTCTTCTATTCCTACCTTGCTAAGTGTGTTTATTATGCATGGATGTTGAAATTTTTTTTGAATTTTTAATTTTGTTTTATTTAAATTAATTTTTTTTTTATTTCAGGAAATTTTGAGGTACAAACATTTTGGTTACATGTTATGACTTTGCCACATCCCAACCATGATTTAAGATGCACCCTTCCCCTCTACAACGCTCACTGCATCCATTAGTTGTGAGTTTATCCACCCCCCAACCCACCTACCCCCAAAGAATATTACTACTGGATGTTGAATTTTTAAAAATTCCTTCTCCGCATATATAGAGATGTTCATATGATTGTCTTTTTTCCATTATTGTGATGAAATATATTGATCAAATTTTAAATGTTAGATTACTCATGCATTTGTAAAATAAACCTCATTTGCTTCAGATATATTATCTTCTTGATTTTTTGTTGGTTTCAGTTTGATAAAATTTTTTTAAGAATTTTTACATTTCCATTTAAGAAAGAACTTGATCTAATTTTCCATTTTTGTAAGGTCTTTCACTGGTTATGCTGGCCACACCAAAAGAGTTAGGAAGTATTTCCTCTTCTTCCTCTTTCTCTGTGAGAGTTTATGCAATATTGGTATTAATTCTTCACTAAATATTTGGAAGAATTTACAGGTGAAACCATCTAGTCTTGGGATTTTCTTTGGAGGTTTTCACAATGGATTTAATTACTTAGTAAATATTTAACTATTCAGATTTTGTAGTTTCTTTTGTCCTAGCTTAAATGCATTAGTTTTCTATTGTTGCATAAAAAAATTATACAAAAATTTAGGGATCGAAACAAAATAAAACAAAACAAAAACATTTATTATCCCAAAGATTATGTAGATCAGAAATTCAACAGCAGCTTAGCTGGGTTGTTCTGGCTCAGGGTCTCTTGCGAGGTTGTAGTCAGATGTCAATTGGGGCTGCAGACTTCTAAAGGTTTGACTGGGTTGCAGGATCGGCTTCCAAACTCACTCAGTGATTATTGGCTGGGAGTTTCGATTTCTGGCTGGATGTTGGCAGCAGGCCTTACTTCCTTATCACATGGGTCTCTCCATAGAGTGACATGGCAGCTGGTTTTCCCAGAACAGGTGATCCAAGAAAGCAAGCAAACAGGAAGCCATGGTGCCTTTCACGACCTAATCTCTGAAGTTGCAACTGCTACTTTTACTTTTTCCTATTCAGTAGAGGGAAGTCATTAAATTTAGCCCATATCCAAGGGGAGGGGAATTAGGCTTCACATTTTGAAGGAGTGCCAAAGAATTTGTGGAGTATTTTAAACCATTATATTAGATAAGTTTTTGAGGAGATTGTCCATTTTTCATCCAAATTGTCAAATTTATTGGTATATCATTATTCATAATATAGTGTATCAATATTTTGTTGTATAATTTTATTTATATTTTTTATTTTTGAGACAGAGTCTTGCTCTGTCACCCAGGCTAAAGTGCCGTGGTGTCAGCCTAGCTCAACAACCTCAACTCACGGGCTCAAGCAATCCTCCTGCCCCACCCTCCCAAGTTGCTGGGACTACAGGTGCGAGCCACCACACCTGGCTAATTTTTTCTATTTTTAGTAGAGATGGGGTCTCACTCTTGTTCAGGCTGGTCTCAAACTCCTGAGTTCAAGTGATCCTCCCACCTCGGCCTCCCAGAATGCTAGGATTACAGGCATGAGCCACCGTGCCCAGTCATATAATTCATAATATACAGCAAAGTTGAAAGAATTTTATACTGAATGAGTACAGTCCTTAATTCTATCATTAGCATTTTACTTGGTTTAGCTTATTATCCATCTATCCATCCCTCTATCCACCCGTCAATTCATCTTTTTTGGCATTTCAGAGTGAATTGCAGGCATTGATATTATTCTCCCTAAATACTTCAGCATGCATATCAACTATACTTCAATATTTGTTTACAGTTTATTTTTTGAGGCAAAGTTTATGTACAATGAAATGCGGAAAGTTAAAGTGG
This sequence comes from Avahi laniger, assembly GCA_963575035.1. NCBI lineage: Eukaryota > Metazoa > Chordata > Mammalia > Primates > Indriidae > Avahi > Avahi laniger. The sequence goes on from CAUYSK010013147.1 coordinate 39,849, forward strand.
AGTTTGATAAATGCATACACCTTTGTAATCCATACCTCATTAAGATTAGAACATTATCATCACTCCAGAAAATTCTATTTGATTCTGTTTTATAGGTCCTAGTTTTCTGGGGAAAATCTCCATACTTTCATCTAACTCACCTATCTTCTATTTTCTTGAGAATATTAATAGAGTTATTTTAAAATCCTTATGGCTAACTTCAGAATCTGGGTTATCATGGATCTGCTTTTTGTCTATTTTGTCTTCATTATTGGTCATATGGCCTTAGCCCTTTGCACATCTAGTAATTTTGCATTGTTGCTGAATGTTGTGTATAAAAAACCATAAGTACTATAGATGCTTTAGATGATGCTATCTTTCACCAAAGATGGTTCTCCTTTCTTTGGTTAAGCAAATAGGGTGAGGACTGATTACAATCTCATCAGGAACTGAGCATGGTTGGGTCTGTGTTGGAGTTTTAGTATTATAATATTCAGTCTACATGTAGTTTTTTCTATTCCTAAGCCCGACTTTTCCAATTTTTTGATCGAGAGTCTGTTGGGTCTTTGTCTCTTAAGCTGTGCAAGAATGTGAGAGGTTCTATCACCATCTTCAGAGGATTTCCATTTAGTCTTTAGTCTCCTCCTGTGGGTGGCATCAAAATCTGGCAAATGTTTTGAAGAAGAGACTGGCTCTGTGAGTTCGTATCAGTGAGTTCAATGCAGGTCTCCTTGTGGGGAGTCTTTGTTTCCTAAGCACCACAGAGTGTAGGAGATTTCATTTTGCATTTTAGAAGCTTCTGTTCTAGTCCTCATTCTACACAACCCCATCACTTAGTCAGCATAGTATGGGGGAAAACTGGCCATGTGTTTGAAGTCCCTCAAGTTTCCAGTTGTCACTCTGCCTCTGTAACAACCATTAGAAGCTTTGATGGTTCATTTTTCCCCTACCGAGGCTCTCTGCTTGGACTGAGGCCCCAGAAGCAGACAATTCCTCAGGATAAAAATTCGTCTTGTTCTCATTTCTTCCATAGCTTGCTGATATTCACAAAACATAATTTTTAAAAATAATATAGCTTTTTCTGTTTGTTGCTGCAGGAGCATTTGCCTGCCACAAAGTACTACACTTTACCCAAAAGTCTGTGCATTATGTTTAGTATACATAAGCAATATTCTGTTTTATATCTCATTCTGTTCTTTACTTTAAAAAAAACCCTCAGCACTCCATGCTGCTATGTCCACAGGTAATCTTTTGTCTCTTTTGTCTCTACTGCTGCAGAATACATTGTTTTACCTACTCACTTGCCTATTGATGGACACTCATTTTGCTTCTGCTTCTTGTACCACAAATAACGTACATTTCTTCTTATGGTCCTATAAGAAAATTCAGTTGGGGACACATATCCAGGACTAGAATTTTTAGGTCCTATAGGGCTACTGGTATAAAGTGATATCTTATTATTTTAATTTGAATTTCTCTTGATAACTAATGAGTTTGAGTATTTGTTCATATATGTATTACCTATTTCTGTGTAACACATTACTTAAAAATTAACAGCTTAAAACAACAAACATTTATTATTTCCCAGTTTCTGTAGGTCAGGAATTTGGTAGCATCTTAGCTTGGTTGCCGTGGCTCAAAGTTGCTCACAAGATTACAGACAAGAGGTTGGCTTTGGTCATTTGAGGTCTTGATTGGGGTTGGAAGATTCACATCCCAGATGGCTCACTCATGTGGCTTTTGGCAGAAGGCCTCAGTGTGGCAGGAGGCCTAACTTCCTCACCACATGGCCCTTTCAATAGGGCTGATTGAATATTCTCGCTACATGGCACCTGGTTTTTTTTGGAGCAAATGACCTGAGAAAGAACAAAGCAGAAGTGTGAATGCATGAGACCCACAGAAAATCCCAGAGCTTGCCCTCTGTGAAGCTGATGTGGAGGATGCTGGAGAGAAAAGGTATAGGAAACATGGACTGTTAATCTATTAATAGTAGCAACAATGTTGAATTGAGCCAAAAAGAAAATTTTCATATTAATATCATACATGCATCATGAGAGAAGTAAAGGCTGATGAATAACTCACAATATTATAGTTTTAATACAAAGCACAATATCTATTGTTGAGCCAATCAACTCTATTACAAATACTGCAACTACCAGCAGGGAGCTGACTTGATGAAATGTGATGACAGCAGTTGCTGGTCAGCATGTAGCACTTGACCATGACGATACAAGCAAGAAGTAGGACTGTGGCATGCCATCCTCATAGGAAATGATGGTCTTCTCCAACACAAAGTTCATCAGTGTTCTAATAATAGAGCAGTTGCAGAGATCCACAAATGATAAATTTCTGATGAAGTAGTACATGGGAATACAAAGCTAAGAATTAAGAAAAATTAATCAAGACCAGACCCTAGTATAGTGCTCAAGTAGATCCCTAGAAGAAGGGGAGCTGGAGCCCTGGCTGGCTTACTGCCCGAGGATGAAATCTGTCACTGTAGAGTAATCTTCTGCTGCCATCTCATTGAGAGTGAAGTCCAGGTATGAGCATCTTCCCCCCACTGAACTGTTTTCTGCATTTTACTCATCTCACTACTACTGACGTTCTCCCGGAGTCAGACCAGCCAGATTGTTCCAGAGATAGGATGGTTAGAGTAAATGGGCTAGACTTGGAGTTTTTACTGCCTACAACCTTTCCACATATTTAGAGATAAAATTTTTTTGTGTTTTATTTCTTAGATTTGGACATGTATTTTGCTTCTGAAATTTAATCTCCGTTTTCACATAGGCAATCCCAACATATTCACTAGATTGTGATAATATAAAGGTGATATTCAAAATGTAGGGAGTGCAGTGTGGTGTGGTTATAGTTATACTCCTTACCTAGTGACAAGTCATTTCCTTATCTATAAAATGAAGAGTAATAATATCAACTCCCAAGGTATGCTGTAAGCATAAAATGGGATAATGCGAATGAAAATGTTTTTCAAATGCGCAGTTGCTATAGAAATGTGAGTTGCTATCAGGCATCTGGAAATCATCCTTAGATTTCCCCCAGACTTGAAGCTCTGTGATCTAACACAGCAGGTGTTCTACTTCAGGAAGGATAGTTAGCAGCTAAATCAGAGGGAAGTAGATGGGGTGAGAACGTCATGTGGTGGTTCCTGAGAAACGATTTCCAAAAGGAGTACAGTCTGTACCCTGACGGGCCATGCATGTCAGTGTTAATGGAGCCTGACTAATTGAATTTTAATGCACACAGATGTAAAAGAAGACCATGAAGAAATGCTGTTTTAAGCGTTTGCATGTGTCATGACTGTGGTATTGGCACAATGTCACAAATAAGAAAGAAAAGAATAAAGAACAAAGAACTGTACACACTTAAAAAAAATGCATATTATCACAGTTATGTATTTATGAAAAATTATATATGTGTGGGTTTATGTATTGAAAATGAAAGAAAATATGAAAAGAAATAGACTGTAGCACTTTCTGTATTTATGCCAACAACTAGGTTTGCTTTGCATGTGAAATTGAATCCAAAAATTGGTAGTTGGGCTTAAGCCCTGTGATTGCTGAAAAGCCAGCATCTATGACTCTAGACAGGAGGAGTTTTTACTGTTCTGTTAGAGAAGGATTAGATTATAGCAACTGAGAATTTTGTAGTTTAAAATATTGAGCAAATTGGATTTTGAATGTAGTTTATCCTGAGTAAAATAAGGGAACTAAGAAAAATAGACGAGATCTGTTCTTTCTATGTTCCTTCTATGCTAGTGCCAATGTGGAGCTTAGAAAAATTCAAGTTAGGTCAGGGTTAGAAGTAGGTGGAGCTAGAAATAGAATATAACACTCTCACAGCTCAAAAGTGAAATGATTTCAATGGGGAATCAGATCTTCCTCCTCTGTGTGCCCTTTACACTGGGATCCCTAAAAGTCTTTCTGTCCTTGACTTCCTCTTCCCATGTCACATTGTACCTCTTAAAATCTCAGCCACTCTCATTGCTTCACCATTTTTCTGTTTTTAAGCTTTGATTCCCAAATCACTGTTTACTGGTTTTCCACTTTTAGAGTCAACCCATGGTTAAGGCAGAAAGGCTTATAGCTGGTGGTGATTATATATTGATGCCCAAGAGGACTGCTGGAGGCACCTTGGGACATTTAAGACAAAAAAGCAGGTTAAAGTTTGGTCTTTAAAAATAATTGCTTTTAAAACTATAAAACTCTTAGAATAAAACACAGGGATAAGTTTTCATGACTTTGGATCTAACAGTGGATTCTTAGATACGACACCAAAAGCATGAACAGCAAAACTAAAAATAGATAAATTAGACTTTATCAAAATTAAAAACTTTTGTACATTCAAATGACACTATTAAGAAAGTGCAAAGACAACCTACAAAATGGGAGAAAATATTTGGAAATCATATATCTGATAAGGGTCTAGTATCCAGAATATATAAAGGACTCTTAAAATCCAATAACAAAAGACAATCAATGAATTCCAAACAATTCAGAGAAATAATAAAAAAAGAAACAAAAGACGAACAATCCAATCAAATGGGGAAAGGGCTTCAATAGATACTTCTCTAAATAAAATATATAAATTGCCAAGAAGGACATGAAAAGATGCTCAGCATCATTAGCCATCACGGAATACAAATTAAACCCGCAATGAGGTACTACTGCACATCTAGTAGGATAGCTATAATAAAAAGATAGATAATAGCAAATGTTGATGAGGATGTGGAGAAATTGGAATCCTCATACACGACTGGTGGGAAGGGAAAATGGCACAGCCACTGTGGAAAAGTTTGGCAGTTAATAAGTTAAACAGTGGTACCGTGTGACCTAGTGATTCCATTCCTGAGTATATACCCAAGAGTATTAACAACATATGTCCACACAAAAACTTGTGTGTGAATGTTCATAGCAGCATTATTTGTAACACCCATAAAGTGCAAATAATCCAAATGCCCGTCAGCTAATGAGTGGATAAACCAAATGTGGTATATCCACACGGTTGAATGTTATTCAGCCATAAAAGTAAAGAAGTAGTGATACATGCTACAGCACAGAAAACATTATGTTAATAGTGAAAGAAGCCAGATGCAAAAGGCTATATATTGTGTGATTCCACTTACATGAAATGATCAGAATAAGCAAATTTATAGAGATAGAAAGTAGATTAGCATTTGCAGGAGCTGGGGAAAGGAGGAATCGGGAGTGATTGCTAATGGGTACAGGGTTTCTTTTTGGGGTGCTGAAAATGTTCTGAATTAGATGGTGCTAGCTGCACAACCTTGTTAATACGCTAAAAAATACTGAATCGTACATGTTAAAGTGGTGAATTTTATGGTATGTGAATTATTTCTAATTTTAAAAACAATTACTATCACTGGACTTTACGCCTTCTTCTGACACACACACGAGTTAACTTTTTTTTTGCTACTTATATAAAAAGCTGCAGAAGGAATGCAGAGCTTGAGAGAGCAAATAGGACCTTTCTTTTGAGAAAGTTGTTTGCTAGAACTGATGGGATTATTCTAATAGAGCAAGTGATTCTCCACAGGGGGTGATTTTGCCTCCAAGGGACTTTTGGTAATGTCTGGGGGTGGCAGCATGTTACTGGCATCTAGGGCCAGGCATGCTGCTGAATACTAAATAACATATCACAGTACAGTAAACATTGAGTATTGAGAAATGAAAATTGTGATTTACCTATTTCGGGAGGATAGGAGACAGAGAATAGGAGTATGGGAAAGTAAGAGAACAAAATCCCAATCGTATCTAGTGGGTAGCAATTCCCTTAGCAAAAAATTATTGAATAACTATTATGAGTTAATATTAATACTATTATAGGCCATGAATTAATGAATAATGTCTAAATTAGGTGAGTCAACAAATAGCACTGTAAGCATATTATTTAGAAACCTTGTTCCTGATCTTTTCTGTGTGACCCTGAGAAAATTACTCAAACATTTGAAGCCTAAACTTCCTTAGCTACAATTGGGAATTATTAAAAGTAGCTCTCTCATAGGATTGTGAGGTTTAAATTAGTACAGTGCCTTCTAAATAGTAAGCATTCAATAAATTTTTACTCTTGTGGTTGTTATTGTTAATATTTACATGATCACATCCTGGTGTCTAACCAAGGCGCCATTACCTCTGTAGTAGCAAGTACTCAGATTTCAGACATGTTTCCTGAAAGCCATGGATCTTCACTGTTGGGTTTCTAAGATGAAAAGAATTTAAATTCCAGTTATGTTAGTTGCCTAACTTTTACAAATAATAATATTTTCATAATTCAGTAGAGTTTGTGCATTTCTTTCACAAGTTTAAGTATTTAATTCTCATAAATATCTTGTGGTATTTATTAGCAGGAATTACTGTTTTTTACTGGTGAAAAAACTGAAGTGCAGATTAAGAGATTTGCCTAAAGTCATGGATCTAATAGAGGTGACTTGGAACTTGAACCTGAAGAGCCTATGTTTGTTTCCTTGCCTCCAGTTTAGTGATTCTCAACTAGCATCATCAGTACTGCCTGGGAACTTGTAATACAAATTCTTGGACCCTACTCCTAGACCTACTGAATCAAAAACTCTGGAGATGGGGCCCAGCAATCTGAATTTTAACAACTTTTCTAGGTGATTCTAATACACATCAATGTTTGAGAACTACTGTTGTAGTTTGCAGCCTCTTGTATCCATATACCTGTGTCTCCTTGGCATTGTGGCAGCACTAGCTTTATCTTGATTACCTTATTATCAGCATAACTTAGAGAAAAACAAGTGAGCTGTATTCATTTTTTTCATTTTAGGAAATTGAAGCTCAAGATGTTACCCAAATCACCCAAGGTCATACAACTGGCAAGAGGCAAAATTGAGCCTAGAACCCAGTGCTTCTGACCACCAGCCCTTCCTGTCTTCTGCTGTAATGTGCTATTTTGCTATAACTTAACTTTTGTGTAAAACTTTATTTTTTGAAGTGAAGTTGATTTATTAAATTTCTGGAGATAAACAGAAGAGGGATCTTATTACTCTATTTCATAAGCATTTCAAAAAATTACAAAAGTAATATATGTGCATGTAGAACGTGATATAGATAAGAAAAAAATGAAATATTAAAACTACCATACTTCCCCTATCCAGTGCTTACCATTCTTAACTACTTAATGCTTATCCTTCTAGATATTTTTCTGTGGATTCATATGCCTTTTCTTCTAAAGTGAGATCATATTGTGTATACTGTTTGTAATTGTGTGTGTGTGTTTGTGTGTGTGTGTGTTTGTTGCATTTTAAAATACATGGTTTCATTTGATTTTACCTGTCTTCCCCCACCTTCCAGGAACAATACCTGTCCTAACTATGTTCCTTCTTAGATATAGGGAAAAGTCTCTAAGTTTCACATTGCAGAAGTAAAGAGAGGAAAATCCACATTACATGATAAGCTTTATACCTTATATAATGGTGCTACGTCTGGCACCATTTATTCATAACTTTATCTCTTTGAGTTTAGGAATTATTATCCCTATCTTAAGGGATTTGAAGTTCAGAGAGAGGTTAAACAAATTTATCTCTGTCATTCAGCTAGGAAGTGGCAGAGCCAGCATTCGCACTGAGATTGGTCTGATTCCAACGTTCATTACTTAGTAGGACCATAACTGAATATCCCAATCCGAGAACAAAGGGGAGGTGATCCTAGAGTGAGGTCAGCAAAAATGGCAGGTAGAGAACTTCAAAAGTCTTTTTTCCACCCACAAAAGCAACAAATAAGCTGGCAAAAACTTTTCAAAGCAACTTTCTTAGAACTTGGATATTAATAAAAAATTTGCAGCAACCAGGGTACACTTAATCAAGGAAAAAAGGCTGAATCTTTGTAAGAGAGCTTTGTGGGATTTTAATTTATGTTGGATGCCTTTGGCTCCTACCTCGTTGGCAGCAGCCTTGAAGATAGAAGCCTACATTCCCGGCACAAGTACCCACTATTGGAGGGAGCATAACAGATCTTATTCTAAAAAAATTGAGATTTTTTAAAATTGTAAAATTTAAGTTATGCAACATGATTTTTGATATACGTATATATAGTGAGCAATTTAACATATCCATCTTCTCGCATAGTTACCTTTTTTTTTTTTTGTGGTAAGAGCACCTAAAATCTTCTCTCTTAGAAAATTTCCAGTGTACAATTTCCAGTGCTGCACATGAGATATCTGGATTTTTTCATTGTACATAACTGCAACATTGTACCCTTTGACGTACATCTTTCCATTGCGCCTAACCCACCTCTGGTAACCAATGTTCTACTCTGTTTCTATGTATTTGACATTTTTTTAGATTCCACATATAAGACAGATCATGTGTGTATTTTTCCTTCTGCATCTGGCTTATTTCACTTAGCGTAATGTCCTCCGGGTTCATGTTCATCCATGTTGTCATAAAGGGCTGGATTTCCTTTTATAAAGCTAAATAATACTCATATACATTATAATTTATCCAGTTATCCATCTATGAATATTTAAAAAATTGAGGTGGTTTGTTTTGTCCTCTCTGGCAGCTCTCTGAAAGATTAGCTCAAGGAGCTTGCCTTTATTTTGCCTAATCTGGAACTCTCTCCCAGGGCTGAGGTGGCTTTGTGGGGTGTGGAGTGGGAGTAGGGAGATGGCGCTTGTCAAAAGTATTTAAAGGCAAATGTATTAGTCACAGCCTGAAGCAAGGGATAACAACTGGGGCAAAAAATAGATTAACCAAAAAGACTGACAGAAAAGACTGGAGAATGAGATGCTTTGGGAAACAAGGACTTTGAAAAGCTCCCACAAATTCCTGGGAAGGCCATATGCAGACTTAGGGCTGGATACTGCTCAGAAGAGACCTGAGAAAGCCCTAAGATCTCACCTTTGGCTGGTTTTCAGGTAGCATTATTTATAATAGCCCCAAAGTGGAAACATTCCAAATGGCCATCAACTGATGAATGGATAAACAAAATGTGGTCTATCCATACAATGGAATATTATTCAGCCATGAAAAGGAACCAAGTACTGATATATGCTATAATATGAATGAACTTTGAAAACATTATGATAAGTGAAAGAAGCCAGATATAAAAGGCCACGTATTGTATAAGTTCATTTATGTGAAATGTCCTGAATAGGCACATCCATAGAGATAGAAAGCAGATTGATTATTGGTTGCCAGGGGTTGGGGTTAGGAGGGAATAGGGAGTGATTGTTTAATAGCTATGAGGTTTCTTTTTAGGGATAACAAAATGTTCTAGAATCAAATAGTGTTGATGGTTACAAAACATTGTGAATATACTAAAATCCACTTTATGAATATGCTTAAATGGTGAATTTTATGTGAATTTTACCTCAATAAATTAAAAATAAAACAAAAAAACTAAAAAGAGGGTGCTCTAATAATTTTGAAATGCATTTGAAATGAAGCCTCCATGGCAACAGTCTGTGAAAGTGACATTAACTCAGAGGAACTTTCCCTAGTATTGCATCATTCAGACAAGAACCCTCAAGGGTTCTTAGAGAAAAGTCAACTTCTAATGAACCCCTGAGGTGTTATTTGCTCTTGAGTCTCAAGAAGAGTCTGCCTTATGGGGCTTATTTGAAGTTTGTTATAATGAATTGTTTTTTTCTAGTTGTAAATTTTGTGCAGTGGGATTGAGAACGGGGATTGGGATTTATTAATCACACTGAAAGACGTGGCAACACTCCCATTGAAAATCTATAAATGAGGTGCTGTTACTGCTGAGCCTTGGTTGAATATGGGCCAAAGAGAAAAATAAGCAATCATCGATAAGTTTGTGCATATACTCAAATAGCTCTTGCTGGGGCTTGTTCATGGGTTTTGGCCTTTGTGTTATGATTTTATAACTTCTCCACAAGGACTCCAGTCCTTAATTCTGACCAAAAATATATATAACCCATCTGCTAACTGAGGCTTCAGTTTCTCCAAATAGAGATTTATTGCTTGGCTAAAAAGTCTGTCCTCATTAAAACAGAAATTATTGTAAATATAAATATAATAATATAAATTCAATATTAATATAAATTCCTAATACAAAACAATAAGGAATGTGAAGTACAGGTGGTCACATACCAGCTTCATTCGTCCTTAAAGAAATGAGTTTTATCAGATCCCTTCCTGAAGCTGAGTATACAACAAATGGAATTTAGAGCAGCCAGGGCTGGGTGTCTGGAGAACAGAATACGGTGTTCACACAATTATCTTCATTATGTAATTTGTGATTTCTTCAAATGCTCAGAAAGATTTTTTTTGCTCCTCCAAACATCTCTACATGTCCAAAAATATCTCCCTTTAGAGCCAATACTTTGGGTTAAGGTATGGTTACTGAAGTGCGTGATGCAATGTATGGCCTGGGAGGGATGTTCCGGTAAGCCGTGATTACTCAATAGTACCCTAGGGTAGCTGATATTACTGAGCACAACTCCGACCATCTTTTTCAAGTCTCTGTACAAATACCACTTTCACAATGAGGCCTAATCTCGCTGCTTGCCTTAAAATTACAGCCCATACCTCCTGCTCTTTCTATCATGTTTCCTCGCTTTATTTTTAAGGACATTAACAATTGAGAAAAATGCTTTTTATATTTATCCACACACTTAAAATTTCAAGTGCTCTCTGATTTTACATTTACATCATATCTCCAAGGTAACTTTTGACAATTTTAGGGGCTCTCCAAGTTTCCAACTGGTATCTTTTTCCTTCTGCCTAGAGAACTTCCTAACATTTCTTGTGGTGCAGTCTGCTGACAAAACATTCTCTAAACTTTTGCTTGTATTAAGAAATCTTTATTTCCTCTTCAAGTTTCAAAGATATTCCCACTGAATATGGCCTTCTAGATTGTTTTTCTTCCTGCACTTTAAGGATGTCTCACTATTATCTTCTTGTTTGCATCATTTCTGATGAGAAGTCTGTAGTCATTCTTATCATTTTTTCCTTTTTATGTAATGTGCTCCCCCCCACTGCATTTAAAATTTTCTTTCTGATAAATATTCTGAAATTTGATTATGATGTACCTTTGCATGATTTTATTTGTGTTTATTCTTGCTTGCAGATTCATTGAGCTTCTTGGATCTTTGGGCATATAATTCTCATCTAATTTGGGAAAGTTTCAGCCATTATTTCTTTAAATATTTTTCTCTTTTCCTCCTCCTACTAGAACAACAATTATATCTATGTTAAACTGCTTGATACTGTTCCATAGATCACTGAGATTCTCTTTCTAGTTTTGTATTAGTCTTTTCTGTGTTTCAGATTGGATAGTTTCTATTGCTATGTCTTCAAGCACGTTGATATTTTCTTCCGTAGCATCTAATCTGATGTTAATACAATCAAGTAATTTTTTTTCTTTTTGGATATTATATATGTTTTAATCTCTAGATGTTCCCTTTGATTATTTTTGATATCCTCCATTTCTCTCAGCATCATGTTCATTTAAAAAAATTATCGACTATATTTAATATATCTAAAATAGCTAATTATAAAGTCTTTATTTGCTAATTCCATCATCTCTGTCATTTCTGGGATTTTTGTTGATAACTATTTCCCCCTGGTTACAGGTTACATTTTTCTTTCTTTTTTTTTTTAATTAATTAATTATTTATTTTTTATTAATTTTTTTTAATTTCAGAATATTATAGGGGTACAAACATTTTGGTTACATGTTATGACTTTGCCACACCCAAACCATGATTTGAGGCATGCCCTTTCCCCGCCTACAATGCTCACCACATCCATTAGTTATGAGTTTACCCATCCCAATCCCCAACCCCCAAAGAATATTACTACCATGTGAGCACCTTAGTGTTGATCAGTCAGTGCCAATTTGATGGCAAGTACATTTGGTGCCTCTTCTTCCATTCCTGTGATACCTCACTTTGGAGGATGGGCTCAGGCTCTATCCAGGAAAATATAAGAGGTGCTAGATCACCGTCGTTTTTTATAATTGAGTAGTATTCCACCGTATATATATACCATATTTTATTAATCCACTCATGGATTGACGGGCACTTGGATTGTTTCCACATCCTTGCAATAGTGAATTGTGCTGCCATAAACATTTCAGTGCAGATGTCTTTATTATAGAATGACTTTTGTTCCTTTGGGTAGATGCCTAATAGTGCTATTGCTGGATCAAATGGTATTTCTATTTTTACTCTTTGAGATATCTCCAAATTCTTTTCCACAGAGGTTGCACTAATTTGCAGTCCCACCAGCAGTGTAAGAGTGTTCCTGTCTCTCCACATCCTTACCAGCATTTGTTGTTTTGGGATTTTTTGATAAAGGCCAGTCTCACTGGGGTTAGATGATATCTCATTGAGGTCTTGATTTGTATTTCCCTAATGATTAGAGATGTTGAGCATTTTTTTATATGTTTGCCGACAGGCCACATTTTTTTGCTTCTTCCATATCTAGTGATTTTCAGACATGGAAATAATAGATTTTATGTTGTTGAATGCTTTATTTTATTGTATTCTTTTAAAGTGTGTTGGGATTTCTTCTGGAAGGCTTTTAAGTATTTTGAGGCTTAGTCTGATCCTTTGGAAGTTTATTTTGGAGCTTTTCTAGTGTACATCTAGAACAGCATAGGGCAGATACAGTCCTAGTATTACGGTGTGATTATTCTGGGTTTCTTAATGTATGCTTCCTGTATTTATTGAAATGTCTTCAGTGTGGTAGGAACTTAAATGATACCAGGCTGTGTAAACTCTGGGAATTTTTCTGCTTATTGTTCTCTGGTAATCTGTTTTATCAAAAAGTTTTTTTTTCCCTTAACCTGGCTTTATAGAATTTAATTGTATTTAGATGTTGTATCAAGCCAAAGTCTCAAGTAGATCTTTTTCTTTTTTTTTGAGAGAAAATAGAAAATGTATTTACTATTCATTAAGTGGGAGTAGATCATCATAAAGGTCTTCATCCTCATCATCTTCACATTGAGTAGGCTGAGGAGGAGGAGGGAGATGAAGGTTGGTCTTGCTTTCTCAGGGGTGGCAAAGGCAGAAGGAAATCCACATATAAATGGACCCACACAGTTCAAACTTGTGTTGTTCAAGGATCAACTATAATAGAAATTTATTTCTCACGATTCTGGAGGCTGGAAATTCTAAGATCAAGGTGCTGGGATGTTTGGTGTCTGGTAAGGGCTCACTCTTTGCTTTCAAGATGGTGCCCTGTTGCTGCATCCTCATCTGGTGGGGACAAATGCTGTGTCCTCACATGGCAGAAGGGATGGGAATGGCAAAAAGGGGGTCAAGCAGATCTCTATGCAGATTTGTAGAGTTCATCTTTGCATAGCTCCCTTTTCTCCAGTTTTCTGCTCCACAGATTCTAACTGCTCTGGCCTTCCTGAGCACGAGTCTCTGAATCCCTAGTTATTGAATAATCGATACTACCAAGCCCTTTTTGCTTCCTGAGTCCTGCATCCCTCTTTGGAAATTGCTTCTAGGCAAAAATTCTTTTTTTGTCCTCCCTCCTGAAAAACAGCCTTTCATTGCCTTTTGTTAATGTCTGAAAAAAGCTGTTTTATATATTTTGTCTGGCTTTCTAGTGACATGGGGCAGAGGGCAATTCTGCATGCTGTTACTCCATCATAGTTGGGTAAAGAAGTCTCAACCCCCTTTTTCTTGAAGTATCTTTTCAATAGTTTTAAGATGCATTTCTTATATGAGAAAAGTTGAGCATCTTTTTTATAAGTTTAAGAAACATTAATGTTTCTATTTTCTCTGAAATCTCGTTTGTATCTTTTGCCCATTTCTGTCTTTTCACTCTCAAATTCTAGAAGCTCTCTATGTTAAAGATATTAGCTTTTTGTCTGAGATATAAATTCCATATATATTTTTCTCATTTTGTCATTTGTCCTTTGGCTTCTCTTATAATTTTTTTTTCCAGGTAAAAAATGCTTTTTAAAATGTAGTCACATTTAGTAATATTTATATAATAATTATAGCCTCTGGGTTTTGAATAATTGTCTGCCAAGTGTTCTCTACTTTCAGGTTTTAAATAACTTCATCCATGTTTCGCTTTCCTTTCCAGAACTTGTTTGGATTTTAATTTTTACATTTGGATGTATTTGAAATTTATACTATTTATGGTGTGAGAAATGCATCTAATTTTATTATTTTTCGTAAGGCCATCCAGTTGTACCATTGCCATTAAAAAATGATAACTTATCCTATTTTCTATTGATTCAAGATGCTACCTTCATCAAATATTAAATATTAAATATTAAATATTAAATTTCCATTGTTTTACATTCTGTTTCAGTGGTCTACCAGTGGTCTACCATCCTATTCATGTGTTCACATCCTGTTTTAATTACAGAAGCTTTATATTGTTTTTACATCTATTAGGGTTAGCTTCTGTATGTCGGGTCTTCCACCTCTAGTCCTGGATTTTTCATGCTATTCTTGGTTGTTTATTCTTTCATATAAACTTTACTATCAGTTTTTCCTGCTCCAGAAAAAAATCCCATCATGCTATATTTATTGAGATCATGTTACATTTACAAACAAACAGAACTGATATATTTTTGTGTTAAGTCATACAATGAGAGAACATGGTATGTCTTTCCATTTGTTAGATCTGCTTTTGCGTCCTTTAAGTGTGTTTATACTTTTAGTCATATAGGTTTTGATGCATTTCTTGTTAGATTTTTGCCTAGGAATTTTATTTTACTTTTCTGTTGTAATGAGATCAGTTGTGACATGTTCTAACAGGTTATTGTTTGTTCATGAAGTATTTCGATTTCTAATTTTATTTCTGCAATTTACCTGGTGTTGTTTTTAATATTTTTAATCAATTCTCTTAGAGTTTCCAGATAAATAATATTAATAATATCATCTGTATACATTGTTTTACCTCTTCCTTTATGATTCTTTTGCCTCTAATTTTTTCCTCTTGTCTAATTGCATTTTCCTCTCTTTTGCAATATTAACTAATATTCAGTGAATATATTGGTCTAGTTCAGGTTTTGATGGGAGTGCATCCAATATTTTTACATTAAGAATGCTTTCAAATATATCTTAAGAATATGTCTATCAATTTTTATTTCATTGAATATTTAAAAATAATAAATGAACTATTGAATGTGTTGAATTTGGTCAAATGCCCTTTCGTGTACTTTTAGTCCCACCCGTCCCATCCTGTCAAGTATTTCAGATCCTCAAATTTCCATTTTCTGTCTTGAATCTCGAATCTTCTCTTTTATACTAAATCCTTTCTTCAACACAAACATGAGCATGCTTTTATTACCCTAAAAATATTTCCCCTAATGCTCTTTATCTCTCTCTTATTTTATTGTAAAATATTTTAAAATGTTATATATTTCTCTTCCTGTCAACATTCAAGGGCTATTGTTCACCATAAACTAACTTATACCATTTCTTGTCCATTTCTCTCTTCATATTCAGAGCAACTCCCCTGTATAGATGTACTTGTATCCCAAAATCTAGATTTTCTATGTGATTTAGAACTTGCTGTATAATTGTCAGGTTTTCCCTTGGCTAGAGGGAGCTACTGAGAATATTTTGATTCCTCTCCTTGAATTTTAGGCATGGTGCCACCAGGTGGAAGTAGTAGAAGGAGTCACCCTGTCTGACACATTAAAATGTTCAGGCCTTTGCTGATTTTTAAACATCATCTTCTATTTCTTTTATGGGAAGAAATTATACATATATATATATAATTTACTTAATAAAGGGAATATATATACACATATACACAGTATACATATATATAATATATATGTATATTTATTTATTTTTAGATACTGGCTTCTTTTTTTTTTTTTTAATTCCAGATATTTAAGTGTACACATGTGTTTGGTTACATGGATTGCTTTTGTAATGCTTGAGTCAGGGCTATAAGTGTGCCCATCATCTGAATAGTGTTCATCGTATGTGTTGGGTAGGTTTTTGCCCCTCTCCTCCTCCCCTGCACCCACTTGATTTCCAATGACTTCTACTTCCCTTTGTGCACATGTGTGCTCATTCATTAGTTCCAATTTAATAGCGAGTACATGTGGTGTTTTTTTCCATTCTTTAGATATTTCACTTAGGATGATGGTCTCCAGTTCCATCCAAACTGTTGCAAAAGACATCAGTTCATCCTTTTTTATGGCTGAGTAGTACTCCATGGTATACATATACCATATTGTGTTAATCCATTCGTGAATTGATGGGCACTTGGGTTGATTCCACATCTTGGCGATTGTGAATTGTGCTGCAGTAAACATTTGACTGCAGGTATGTTTTTGATAAGATGACTTCTTTTCTTTTGAGTAAATACCCAATAGTGGCATTGCTGGATTGAATGGTAGATCTACTTTTAGTTCTTTGAGGAATCTCCATACGGTTTTCCATGGAGATTGTACTAATTTGCAGTCCCACCAAGAGTGTATAACCATTCCTTTCTCTCTGCATCCATGCAAGCATCTGTTGTTTTGGACTTTTTAATAAAAGCCATTCTAACAGGAGTAAAGTGGTATCTCGTTGTGGTTTTAATTTGCATTTCCTTGATGATTAGTGACATTGAGCATTTTTTCATAAGTTTGTTAGCCATTAGTCTATCTTCTTTTGAAAAGCTTCTGTTCATGTCTTTTGCCCACTTTTTAATAGGGTTGTTTGCTTTTTCTTGCTGAATTGTTTGAGATCTTTGTAGATTCTGGATAGTAGCGCTTTATTGGATGTGTAGATTGTGTATATTTTCTCCTGTTCTGTAGGTTGTCTCTTTACTGTTTATTATTTCCTTATCTGTGCAGAAGCTTTTTAATTTAATCAAGTCTCATTTATTTATTTCTGTTGCTGCTATAATTGTCTGGGCTTTTCTTTTTTTGGAAGATTTTTATTACTGCTTGAATCTTGCTGCTTGTTATTGGTCCATTCAGGAGTTCTAGTTCTTCCTTATTGAGTCTTGGGAGGTTGTGTATTTTCAGGAATTTGTTCATTTCCTCTGTGTTTTTGAGTTTATGTGTGTAGAGATTTTCTTTGTATTAAAAGATGATATTTTGTATTTCTGTGGTATCCGTCATAATATCTCCTTTTCCATTTCTGATGGAGCTTATTTGTGTCCTTTCTTTTCTATTCCTTGTTAATCTAGCAAGAGGTCAATCAATTTTATTTATCTTTTCAAAGAACCAATTTTTTGTTTCATCAATCCTTTGTATTGTTTTCTTGTTTTCCATTTTGTTTAGTCCTGCTCTAACCATAGTTATTTCTTTGCCTCTACTGGCTTTGGGTTTGTTTTTCTCTTCGTTTTCTAGTTCCTTGATATATCATTAGATTGTTAATTTGTGATCTTCTTTTTGATGTAGTCATTTAAGTCTATGAATTTTCCCCTTAGGACTGATTTTGCTAAATCTCATAGATTTTGATGGCTTGTGTCTTCTTTGTCATTAGTTCAAGGAATCTTTTGATTTCCTTCTTAATTTCATTATTTACTCAATTAATTGTTCAGCAGCAGGTTGTTTAATTTCCATGTCTTTGTGTAGAATTGGGAGTTTCTCTTGTAGTCGATTTCTAGTTTTATTCCACTGTGATCTGAGAAGATACATAATATGATTTATATTTTTTTGAATTTGTTGAGACATTTTTTGTGGCCTAAGATATGATCATTCTTGGTGAATGCACCATGTGCTGATGAGAAGAATGTATATTCAGTAGTTTTGGGGTAAAAGATTCTGTAAATGTCTGTCAGGCCCATTTGTTCTAGGCCCCTTTAAATTCCGTGTTTGTTTATTTTCTGCTTGGATGATCTGTCTAGTTCTGTCAGTGGGGTGTTGAAGTTCCTGGCAATTATGATGCTGCTGTTTATCTTTTTGTTTAGATCTAGTAGAATTTGCCTTATGAATCTGGGCACCCCTGTGTTAGGTGCATAAATATTTAGAATTCTTATGTCATCTTATTGAATTGCTCCCTTTACCATTATATAACAGTCACCTTTGTCTTTCTTTACCATTGTTGATTTAAAGTCAATTTTATATGATATGAGAATGACTACACCTGTTTCTTTTTGCTTTCTGTTTGCATGGAACATTTTTTTCTATCTCTTCACCTTGAGTCTGTATGAGTCCTTTCAGATTAGATGTGTTTCCTAGAGACAGCAGATATTTGAGTTGTATTTTTTCATTCATTCAGCCAGTCTGTGTCTCTTGAGTGGGGCTTTCAGACCATTCATGTTGATTGATAGAATTGATATGTGGGATGCTGTTCTGTTCATCCTGTTGGATAGTATCTTATTACTTTGTTTTACCTCTTGTGCTATTGTTTTCTATGAGCTCTGAGCTTTAGCTTTTGGGTGGTTTTACAGTGGTTGGTGTCTATTGTGCTAATCCATGCATAATGCAGTTCTGAGTATTTCCTGTAGGGCAGGTCTGTTTTAGACAAATTCTCCCAGTGTTTGCTTGTCTAGAAAAGTCTTTATTTTTCCTTCATATATGAAACTTAGTTTTGCAGGGTTCAAAATGCTAGGCTGGTAGATGTTCTGTTTAAGAAAACTCTAATCCCTTCTGGCTTGTCAGGTCTCTGTGAGAAGTCTACAGTTAGCCT
Source organism: Avahi laniger (assembly GCA_963575035.1). Classification (NCBI taxonomy): domain Eukaryota; kingdom Metazoa; phylum Chordata; class Mammalia; order Primates; family Indriidae; genus Avahi; species Avahi laniger. The sequence goes on from CAUYSK010013147.1 coordinate 58,401, forward strand.
GATGGGTTTTTCTGTTAGTTATTTGATGTTTTCACGTTATGGCTTGCAGGAATTCCTCCTTCATGTTGACTTTGGCCACTCTGATGAGTATGTGACTTGGTGATTTCATCTTAGCGATGAATCTCCCAGGTGTTCATTGAGCTTCTGGTACCTGGATGTCTAAATCTGTAGTATGACCAGGGCAGTTTTCCTCAATTATTCCCTCAAATTGGTTTTCTAGCCCTTTTGTATTTTCTTCTTCACCCCACAGGAATGCCTGTAATTCTTATATTCAGCCATTTTACATAATCCCATCTTTCTTGCAGGCTTTTTTCATTCCTCTCTTGTTCATTCTTTGTTCTTTATTTTTGACTGACTGAGTTAATTCGAAAGAGTTGTCTTCAAGCTCTGAGATTCTTTCTTCTGCCTGGTCTAGTCTATTCTCAAAACTTTCCATTGTGTTTTGTATTTCTTTAAATGAATTTTTCATTTCTAGGAGTGATTTTTTTTAATAAGTCAATCTCTTTAGTGAATTTTTAATTCATTTCCTGAGTTGTTTTTCTGGTTTCTTTGTGTTTGTTTTCCATTTTATTGTGGATTTCATTGAGTTTCCTTACAATCCATACTTTGAATTCTTTGTCTGTCATTTCAGTATTTTCATTTTGGTTGGTATCCATTGCTGGAGAGCTGGTTCTCCTTGGGGGTGTCCTTTCACTCTGATTCTTCATACTTCCAGAGTTTTTGCACTAATTCCTTCTCATTTGGAGCAGCTGTCACTTCTTATTTTTGGATTTTTTCTTTTGTTTAGATGGGGCTTCCCCCCCGCCCTTTCACTTGTAGGGGTGTGTCTATAGCATATGCTGGGTAAGGACCTTTGGCTTTGCTTGTGGGTTCTTTGATGGCAGTTGAAGTTTTGGATGGATGCCTTGGTTAGAGATATCCTTAGTGCGGTGGTTTTCTCAGTTGCTGGTTGTTTGTAGGCTGTAGCAGTGGTGAACTATGTGTGTGGGCAGATTCCCTGTCTTTTGTTGATGAAGGAGGATGGAGGTCTTTGAAATCCTTTCTCTTTCCCCAGCCCTGTGGTCTTCTTAACAATGTCAATTGGAATGGCATGTCCAGTTTAATCTCTGAGACAGTAGTTGGTGCTTGTGGATGAGAATCAACCACATTCTGTATGATTGAGTCAGTAAATGCTTTGAAGGGCATACAAGTTGACCTCCCTGTCAGTAAGTGGTGCTTTCCAAAATGAACAGGATGCAGTGACCAGCTCTAGCCCCTCAGGAGAAGCACTGGAATGCCACAGATGGCCACAGATGGCCACAGATGGCCACTCCCACTAGGCCCCATCTCCCAATACTGCCACATTGGGGATCAAATTTCAACATGAGTTTTGGTGGGGACAAACTCAAATCAAGCATTCTTGCTTTTTTGTAGTGCTTGTTCCAGAAGTAAAGACCTGAGTGGGAGCATCTAACTGGTTGAGGTCGAATGTTTCTCTGTACCTTCAATAGAGGGTGCATTCAGACACTTGCTCTGGCCTTACCAGCTACCAAGTGGAAAGATTTCAACTGAGACTTGAGGAAGGGCGATTCTCCTGACAGAAAAATGGGTTCTGATACTGGGAGGCCAAATATTGATGGCACTTCCTACCCTTCAGTTCTCTGAATCCACTTCCTTAGAGAGGCTATTCCTAATCTTGGAAACTCAGTTCAATTTCTCCCAGTTAAATGTTTTCATACAACCCAATGCTTCCCTTTGGAGCAGTTAACACTCTTCTAATTCATAATTCATCCTAAGTAATAATGTCTAGGACCATGTGTAGGGTTTTACAAGTCATGGAGAGCCTGTGAATTCCAGGTCCATACACATGTGAGTGCAGCCTATGGTTAGGGATTCAGGAAAGAAGGTTTTTCTTTTCTGTCCCCTGCTCCATTCAGAGCTGAGGTTGAGACCAGCCTGTATCCACACTATTTCCCTGAGGGGGCAATTCTTCTCTAGTTCATTCACTCAGATTTCACCACCTTTGGCATGGATTTATGAGGGCGACGGGGAGGTGAGGCGGCCTCTCATCCCACCTCCATCCTGTCTGGGCTCCCAGCTTCATCTCTTACCCCTCATGTGTGAAAACCCGGAATCCAGGCCACCAAGGACTGGCAGAAACTTTCAAGGGAAAGATTGACTCGAGCCTCATCCATACTGTTAAATTCCTGTTTTCATGTTGTCTCGTATCCCCGTGCCCAGCAGTGTCTTGTTGCTTGTGCACACAGCTGCAGAGGCACTGACTCCCAACCTGACAGGCAAGTTCACAGCTGTGGGCTTCTTCCTGCTGCTGATGTCCCTAACCGAGGAGTACGCCAGTACGTCGCTGCTGCCACCCAGTGCTGCAGGGGGAGTCTCCGCTACCTGATTCTGTTCTTTGCATGGGATTTGTAGTAAGACAGCTGTGAGTATGAATAATGCACCAACCAAGTTTCATAACTTTGGGCTGGGCTGGATGTAACGAAACAAGCAGACAAAGCATGTGTTTAACCACCAGCAAATCAGAACACCAAGAAAGTTTTGGAGAATATCTCCACAATTTTCCAATTTAAAAAAAACTAGATTATAAATAAAGAGACTTAAAAAAACTAGAAAGAAATTAGTTTCAGAATATATGTAATTATTGTGTCATTTCAAATATTAAAATTTTATTTTGAATTTCATATGCTGAGAGAGATTGGGCATGATAATGTTTTCAGGGCCTAGGACCCCAGGATAATCAGGACAGCTGGTCGACTGGTGGACAGATCAGCAGTTCTCAAACTTTAGCCTGCACCAGAATTACCTAAGAAGCTTGTGAAGATAAAGGGCCGGGCCACACCCCACAGCTTCTGATTTACTAGGTCTGGTGCAAGGATCGAGAACTTGCATTTTCAGTAAGTAATGCTGATGCTGCCAGGCTGTTATGCTGGGAGCAGGGAAGAGCCTTCTTTTAGTATACGTTCTGGCGTGGAACTCTCAGAATTCTGAGATTTCTAAATTTGAACCTGGACTTCTTGCTTGTTATAAAGGTATATTTGTCAAGGTAGAAAGAAGGAAAATATTTAACACTTTGTTGGCTTAATTTATAACTTTTAAATATCTACATAGTCTTTTCCCAGACCCCACAAATATCAAGGGCAGGCCTGCCTGTCTCCTTATTTAGCAATCGAGTGGCTGGCCCTGATCCAGGGCCTCTTGGGTGTGTTGGCTGGTATGCACCTGAGAGTGGGTCTAGGAAAAATGCATTTTTCTTTCAATTTCATCTTTTGCTAAAATAAAATAGACTTTGTTTTTTTTTCTTTTTTTTTAATTTCAGCATATTATGGGGGTACAGATGTTTAGGTTACATATGTTGCTCTTGCCCCCTCTTCCTCCCCAAGTCCGAGCTTCAAGCATGTCCATCCCCCCGATGGTGTGCTTCGCATTGTTTGTGTATGCATATACTCGTCCCCTCCTCACCCTTCCCCCTCCCCCCTGCCCGACATCCAATAAATGTTATTCTTATATGTGCATTTATGTGTTGATCAGTTAATACCAATTTGATGGTGAGTACATGTGGTACTTGTTTTTCCATTCTTGGGATACTTCACTTGGTAGAATGCATTCCAGCTCTATCCAGGAGTATACAAGAGGTGCTATATCACCATTGTTTCTTAAAGCTGAATTTTTTTTTTAAAAAAAAAAGGAAGAAAAAAGAAGAAATGAAGAACAGATGGGACAAACAGAAAAAAAATTACAAGATTGTAAATTTAAACCTCAGCATATTGATAACTACATTAAGTGTAAATAGTCTAAGTGCTCCAATTAAAAGACAGAGATTGTCTGACTGGATTTATAAAGCAAGGCCCAGCTATATGCCATCTATAAGAAACACCTTTTAAATATGAAGACACAGATTGGTTAGAGTAAAATGAAA
>CAUYSK010013148.1:0-10581 GCA_963575035.1 Avahi laniger
CGGTGGCTCACGCCTGTAATCCTAGCTCTTTGGGAGGCCGAGGCCGGCGGATTGTTTGAGCTCAGGAGTTCGAAACCAGCCTGAGCAAGAACGAGACCCCGTCTCTATTAAAATTAGAAAGAAATGAATTGGACAACTAAAAATATGTAGAAAAAACCAGCCGGGCATGGTGGCGCATGCCTGTAGTCCCAGCTACTCGGGAGGCTGAGGCAGGAGGATCGCTTGAGCCCAGGAGTTTGAGGTTGCTGTGAGCTAGGATGATGCCACAGCACTCTAGCCCAGGCAACAGAGTGAGACTCTGTCTCCAAAAAAAAGCTAATAAATTGACTTCTGTGAAATTTAATTTTAGTTGACTTCCGGTCCTTCTGAAAGAGTTCTGACTTATACACCTCCTTCCTCATCAACTTCTTCAAGCTATTATTTTTTTATTTGATATACTATGGCAACATATAGGAGTTATGCTGCTCTGTCTAAACAAACTCATGTACAGAGGGGAAGTAAAATAGAAGAAGGGATAATTATGTAGTAACTCTGATTAACCTAGATGTCCACAGTGACTAAGTGCCCCAAACCCTTTCCCATTCCCCCAAATCTTGAACCTTCTATAGATTCTCTTTTTCCTCAATAGCAAGTTTTGTTTCTTTTCTTTTTACCTCAAGGACCTAAATCAGTGGTCTACAAAGTGGGTGGCACATGCTGACAATCTTTGGGATTAGGGAAAAAAAGTATTAAGCCATCTATTTCCCCCTTTTCTCTCATCCTTTAAAAATGTGAGTGTTGGCCAGGCACAGTGGCTCACACCTGTAATCCTAGCACTTTGAGAGGCCGGGGTGGGAAGATCATTTGAGGCCAGGAGTTCAAAACCAGCCTAAGCAAGAACAAGACCCCGTCTCCACAAAAAAATAGAAAAATTAGCTGGGTGTGGTGGTATACACCTGTGGTCCCAGTTACTCAGGAGGTTGAGGCAGGAGGATCGCTTGAGCCCAGGAGTTTGAAGTTGCAGTGAGCTATGATGATGCCACTGCACTCTAGCCCCGTCAACAGAACGAGACCCTGTCTCAAAAAAAAATTTTTTTTGAGTGTTTATGTTTTTATATTATATATTCCTGATATTTACCTTGAGACCTAATAACATATTTTATATTGTATTAAGGTATATCACTGATAAATTAATATATTCATATATATAGTAGGATGTGCTTAAAAATCTGACAAGGATATGTAAGCAAAAATGTTTAATGTTTACTGACTTAAATAACCTTCCAACTACTCCCCAAGCCTCAAATTCCCCATTTATAACACGAGAAGACGGAATAGATAAAGGTTAGGTTTTCTTACAACAAGACTAAGAGCTCCCACTTCACTTGGCTTGACTATGTAATTAATATAATCTGACCACAATAAAAGTGGTGAAAAACAAGGGATAAAACATTTGGCCTTGGAATATTTCATTTCCATAGTATTCATGAATATTACTCCCACTGGTTGTTCTACAAACAATTAGTACCAGTTAGTTCCAGGAATTCTTTTATAGGCTGAACTTGGTTGGCTACAGCTGCCACCTCTGAGAAAAGGTCCAATACAGCCCTCATTTAATCAGACAGGAAGATGTAATTACACTTACACAATAGTCTTTGTTCCAACGAATCGTATTTCGAATGATGTGGAATAAAAATTACTATACAGTAACCCTCTCAAATAAAAAACAAAGCTTGAGCTAACAACAAAAATCAAGTTAAACTTGTTACCCATTGGAAGCTGTTGTACTACAGTGAAAGTGACATGATATTTTATAAATGGCATGTTTTAAAGTTTCATTTTATATTGGAATGTTTGATGCATTTAACATACGCTCTTACAAAGTGATTCTAATCTAGGATGATCTCATACAAAAATTAAAATGGAGTCTTTCATTAGGAAAATAATTCTGCCTTAGCAAATATTAGAAAGAATTTGCTTTTCTTCCATAAATGAGATTGTTTGGCTAATTTATTTATTCATTTTTTAAAATTGTCATCTTTGTGTGGACTCCCTCGTAATGGTATATAAGGACAACAACACAGAAAAAAATAAATCTAGCCAAAATACCCTTTCTAGATATGTACTTATATAACATTTTCTGCATAATCGTAGAAATTCTTTAAAAATATGCATTTATTTGGTTAATTCCCTTAAAGTTCTAGAAATTTTTTACAATGACAACTATCAATTAAAAATCCCTTATCTATTTAAAAATTTTTTTAAAAATACACGATCCAAAAAAACTTTTAAATCAAGATATTCAATCAAGTTCTCTTTCTGGATGATTAAAATTGAACATAAAAATCCACAGATCAGACTCACATTTCTTTTGAATTAATTATTTCTACTTTATTTCTTCTGGAGGAAAATAGTAGACATCCTCTTTAGTGGGTATTTTAACTGTAACTGTGCTTTAGAAGTATAAAAATGGAAATGAACTAATGCCCTACACAGGCTATTTCATAGGGTGTGGTCTGCTTTTCAGAGAGCTGGACAAAGCCTTAACTAAAAGAGTCCAGGAAACAGCTATTTTTTGCTTTTTTAGCTCTACTACAAACAACCATTTCGCTTTATGTAAGCATTTCATTTCTCCCTTCCTTCATATTTCCATGTATATATTTTTACATACTTGCTACTCAGATGACCCATCGAAACAGTGGTCCCCAACCTTTTTGGCACCAGGGACTGGTTTCATGGAAGACGATTTTTCTATGGACAGGGTGTGGGGAGGATGGGGATGGTTTTGGACAAATTCTCATAAGGAGTGTGCAACCTAGATCTCTTGCATTGCGTGGTTTACAGTAGGGTTTGTGCTCCTATGGGAATCTAATGCCTCCACTGATCTGACAGGAGGTGGAGCTCAGGCGGTGGTGCAAGCAATGGGGAGCGGCTGTAAATACAGATGAAGCTCCCTTGCCCGCTGCTCACCTCCTGCTGTGCAGCCCGGTTCCTAACAGACCACAGACCGGTAGTGGTCTGTGGCCTGGGGGTTGGGGATTGCAGCACTAAAACACTGTAAGAAAAGCAGACTACATGAGTAAAAGAATTAGCAAAGAGTTAAAAAAGATTAGGTGTGGCTCTTCTAGACCCCCCTTAGCCCAAACCAGCCTTCGCTCTTCAGAGTCATCCTCAGAACATACTCACTACTGAGTTTAAACAATTACCTTCAACTGGACGTCACCAAATCTGTAATTGCAATCCTGTCCTCCCACCCAACCCAACATGCATCGGAAACAGCTCATCTGCCCAGCCGCTAGCTGCAGCGCCTCTTGCCTTTTCCTGCTTCTGTGCATCCGCATCCTGGTTCGCCTGCTACGAGACCTTGAAGACATCCTCGCCCATTCCCAAGGGTTCCCAGTCACACCAACCGCATGACACAGGGGGAAAAGAGCTGTGCTTAAAGGAAAAGACTTGATTCGAATCCCTCCTCTACTGTTTAACACCTGGTGACCTTGAACAAGTTACATGACCTTTCTACACCTCTGTTTCAACATCTGTAGAACTGGACTAAGACCACACACAGCACAAGCATCATTTTTAATCCTGTCATAAGGTATATGCCTTCAGTAGATATCCTCCCTCCCTCCCTCGCTTCCTTCCTTCCCTCCCAGATTTTTACCCTCTGCTACTGAATAATTAACTAAAATCATTTAATTGAGACTGGGGCGGTGGCACACGTGTGTAGTCTCCACTACTTGGGAGGCTGAGGCAGGAAGAGCACTGGAGGCCAAGAGTTCAAGGCTGCAGTGCACTACGATCGTGCCTGTGAATAGCCACTGCACTCCAGCCTGGACAATGTAGCAAGATCTGGTCTCTCAACAAAAACAAAAAACAAAAACCACTTAATTGACTGCCTCTCCCAAATAACTTGCCTATATAATAATTCATGGATTCCTCAAGTACTCTCATTTCTAAGAAATAAAATACTTTCAACTTCTTAGGAGAAACTGCTCCTATTAGTGTTGGGAGAAACTGTGCTTTTGCTGTTTCTGATAGAGCCTAGAGTGGTAGGATCCTGGTGGTTCTCTCGCCCAGGAGCACATGAGCGGTGAGGCATCGCACAGAACTCACAACGTTGGCAGGAGCTGGTTTAAGTAAAGCAGGGCTTGGCCGTTCACCGGATGGGGGGCTGTCCGTCACCTCTGCTCTGCAATTTTGGGAAAGGAACAGATTCTGTCTCACATCAGAATTGGGAACTTGGTCGCAACTACACTGGGGGAGAAGTGTTGAGAGTCAGCGGGACACACACATAATCCCTATTGCTCCTGATGACACACCCCTCCTACTCTACGGCATGAACTGGGGGCCACACTGCCAGGGATTGAAGTCCACCTTCACCCCTAATTAGCTGCGTGACCTTAGAAGAGTCAATTAATGTCTCTTTGCCTCAGTTTCTTCATCAGTAAAGTGGGGCTAATAATAGTGCCTACCTCATAGAATTGTTTTGAAAATGAAATCAGTCATTACATGAAAGCACTGAGCACATGTAACATCCAACACATAACATACACCATGTAAGAGTATGTTATTTTCTTTGCTGACTAGTTGTGGCTTCATTTCTTCCAGACAGCTCTCTTTGGTTGAACCCCTAGACTGGGTTCAGGGCTCCTCTTCTGCCCTCTCACATACTTTCTGCTTAATCTATTAAAACTGGAACCATAATGACTTAAAATTTTGTGTTTAAGTATGTGCAGAGGATGCAGTGTGGGTTGTCTGGGGCCATGGGAGATATGATTAGAGCACAGAAGGAGGCCCAGGCAGTGCTAAGGGTGTTAGAGTTTCATATCCATCCAGGCCCACTTGCAACCCTCTCAGTGGTAGTCCGCCTGCTAGCTCTAGGCACAGCGTTGGCTCCGGGCAGGACCCTGCTCCGCAATCAACCACAGTACAGGGGCCAGGCTTGCCATGAAGGCCGCACGGAACTCTGGCAGTTGAGGGCCTTATGGAGGAACTTCATCCTGCCACAAAGCTGTGCTCTTGATGAACCCAGGAGACACTGCCAAGTTTGTAAAAGAAGAACCTGACCATACAAAAGAGATGAAATGAGAAATGACTCGGCTTTGTTATGAGAAATAAATGGAGCCTGTTGAGATACTACCTGTCAAGGTAGAGTAAGAGGAGGAAGGCTCTGAAGCAAATGACAAGATGAGCTGTGACCAGGAGCACCTGGAGACCTACAGAAAGAGATTCAAAGGCCTTGAAGAAAAGCTGGAAAGACCCTTTCTTATTCTCAAAGCAAGATTCTGTGCCTTGGTAGAAAAGCTCATGATTATTGGTTGACAAAACCTCCTCATCTCAAGATGGGAGGCTGCACACCTGAGACAGAGAATGTCCAACAGAGCAATGGAACTTGCTCGAGCCACACTGATCCACTCAGGGATCCGGCAGAGGTGAGGGGCCTGCTCTAGATCACATAACTCCACACAGAGGGGCCAACTCCTTATTGCTCTGTTCTAGTGCCTTCTAGAAGTGGATCCCTGGGCTGGGGGTGCTGCTTCCTCTGAGACAGGAGGGTCCCACGCCCCTACCCTCAGAACCTCCTTTTCGCTGCCAGTCTTTCTTCTTCCCTCTCCTCCTCCTCTTTCCCAAATCTGCAGTTTTCAGTGGGTCCAAACATGGACTTCGTGACAAGACGATATCCTCTTTCTTCTCCTCCAGAGAGCCTGCATGACCACTCCACCATCACTGCCAAGCCAGCTTCCCACCAAGGGGTCACTGCCCTCCTCATCCTCCCCGTCATGGGCTGAGTTTTCCCCTGGACACCCCCATCCAAGAAATGGAAGTTACTTCCTGAGTTTCCACATGACCCCATAGTCAAGATCCTGAAACACCAGAAGATCTTTAAGTCATTTTGTTTTAAATTTTCCTACAAAATATTTCCAAAGTATCTATATTTATTTTTAGTTTTAAAAAACTCTTTTCTACATAAATGGCTTTATATGTTCTCAATCGTGTTATGATATTATAAATTTTAGGACACCTGTTACCACCATTGAAGTTATCCTCGCTATGTTATACACTCTATCGAAAATAAACAGCACATTTTAATTTGATGCATCAGTCCACTATCCCAAAAAAACATATTTTTTGGTGAGCAGTTCAGTCACCAGACACATTTGAAATAGCAAAACACTTCCCTGTGCCAATGGTTGTATGGACCACGGTTATAAGAGAAAGGTGAAAGCTTCTTGGTGGTCTCAATAAATTTTAATGGACATCCAAAAATGATGTCTCCTTGAGCATTCTGAGATGGCCTCAAAGGTAGGCATGATGTCACAATGCTCCTTGTATCTCTAACACCTCTTCTTGCTCAGGAACTAGCCTATGATAGATGCCCAATAATATTAGAGTCTACTTCCAAATTAAGAGGCCACAAGGTTAAGACCTCATACTCTAGAACTAGACTGTCTGGGTTTGAATCCAAGCTTCACACTTAATTAGATGTGTGACCTTGGGCAAATCATTTAACCGCCCAGGGCCTGGGTTTCCTCATCGGTAAACAGGAAGTAATAATAGCACCTACCTCATAAGATTAACGAATATATGCAGAACACTTAGGTCATGGTCCATCCAAAGTGCTATCAAAGTGCTTGTTATGATTATTATTTTTTTTTTTTTTTGAGACAGAGTCTCACTCTGTTGCCCAGGCTAGAGTGCCGTGGCATCAGCCTAACTCACAGCAACCTCAAACTCCTGGGCTCAAGCGATCCCCCTGCCTCAGCCTCCTGAGTAGCTGGGACTACAGGCATGTGCCACCATGCCCGGCTAATTTTTTCTATATATTTTTAGTTGTCCAGATAATTTCTATTTTTTTTTAGTAGAGACGGGGTCTTGCTCTTGCTCAGGCTGGTCTCGAACTCCTGCGCTCAAACAATCCGCCCGCCTCGGCCTCCCAGAGTGCTGGGATTACAGGCGTGAGCCACCGCGCCCGGCCCATGATTATTATTTATTCAGCAAATATTTATTGGCCTGGGTTTTTAAGGACTGAATGTTTGTGTCCCCCTCAAAATTCATATATTGAAGCTCTAACCCCCCACATAATGGTATTTGGAGGGGGGCTTTGGGGAGCTAATTAGGTTTAGATGAGGTCATGAGGGCAGGAACCTCACAATGGGGTTCGTGTCCTTTCAAGAAGAGCGAAAAAGATTGTGGGCTCACTGGTCCGCGTGCACTCTCTCTCTTTCTCTCTCTCTCTCTCTCTCTCTCTCTCTTTCCACACTCACACACCAAGGAAAGACCACGCGCTCACAGGGAAAGGTATCAGACTTCTAGCCTCCAAAACTCTGAGAAATAAATGTCTGTTGACATCGAGTCAGAGGTACTTTGCTATAGCAGCCCAAGCTAAGACACAGGTCCTAGATCCAGCTCAGTCTCTCGGCTCCCCTGGTAATAACTTCCTCAATCTACCCTGGGTTCCGTGATCCAAGTCTGCCTGGCTCACAGCCTTCCAAGTGTCCACTGAGATCTCCCCACAGTCCTGCCCCTCGGCAGCTAAGATGCTGGTAACCTTTGCTTCACTATCTACCTCCATCTGGAGGACTCCTGGATCTCCTGGCGTGGCGCCTGCCTGGCCAGTTCTGCAGGCCTCCACCACTGCCCACACTCCAGACAGCAACCCACACTGCCCAGGGCATCAACATTCGGACCTCCAATTTCTCCCACTTCTAGCTCCCTTGCACCTGCTGCTGGACCAGACTATGTTTTCCTCGTGTCACTACTCAGTCTCCAGTTGTATGCTGGTGTTTACCTGTTTACTATCTGTCTCCCTCTAGACTGTGAGCTCTGCTCTGAGGGCAGGGACCTATTTTGCTTACATTGTACCCATTTCATGTTGGGTTTTCTAGTCCAACCTGATACTCGTCCATTCATTCACCCCCTCCACATCCCCTGAGCTGCTCTCCATTGAACATTCTGATTGACACTGGACATTCGAATAACACCAAACCATCCCAGTCTATTGGAGCACCAACTAACTGCAACCAGCATGCTGTGATATGGTTGTGAGTGACGATGGACCTGGGATGGGACAAAGGAGAGAGTGGACAACCCTGTCTGAGGGACTTGGCTTGGGAAAGTCTTCACAGACAAAGTCTTTTGAGTTGGGTCTTAATATGAGTAGACATTCCTTTGACTAACAGAAAATCTGGACATCCAAGGCAGACAGAAAAGTACCATCAAGAGCCAGAAAAATGAACCAGGAAAGAGTGTTCTGGGACCAGTAAGCAGAGCCACGTGACGGAAATGCAGGTGGGTGAGCACCCATGAGCTCAGGGCTGGCGGGAGGCGGGCCTTGTTTAATTCTCACAACAGCCTTAAGAGGTGGCTATAAATTCTCCCTCTTTTTAGGTAAAAAAAACTTAATAGGCACCAAGTGACTAAGTAACTTGCCCGAGGCCACATGGGTAATTAGTAGTCCCAGGTCAGAGTGCTTACAAAATTCATGCCTTCTGACACCCATGCACTTTTTCCCTTTGCTGATTTTTCTTTGCATCCTTGTGCTGTAATAAATCACAGCCACAAGTACAACTAGCTCTGTGCTGAATCCTGTGAGTCCTCGTCGCAAATCATTGAACTTGGGGATGGTCTTGGGGATTGCGAGACGCTGCCTCTCCACAGATGCAGGGAGGGTTGTGAAATACTTCCTCAACAGTCCTATCCATTAACCAGAGGAATCGCACACCCAGAGCCCACAGGGGCAGGAATGTTGATGTGTGCAGAGCCGAGTGGGATGGAGAGCGAATTGGAAAGTGTGGCGTAGGCAGCTGCTACTCAGCTCCTGACCACACAGCCATACGCAGACCCTGGCAGTTGATCTTCGACCATTAATATTAAATCACTTCTCTCTGCTAACAGTAGGTGCCCTAAATGATAACAGAAAACACCTAAGGCAGACTTCGTCCTCTTTCTGAAACCTAAGAGAAATGTTTTACATCCTCAGACACAAAGAGGATTCCTTTAATATGAAATGTACGATAAAATGAGGGGATGTTTGTCTCGACTTTGCAAAACCAGCAGGAAAGGTATAACACAGCTCACTTTCAGAGGGCCCGGCTGGAGGGGGCAGCCACTCTTCCTGGACTTCTTTTCCTCAGCAAACCTTCTGACCTTCACGTCGTGGACTGTCAAAACGCTTCCGTGTGTCAGCACCCACTCTCAGAATCGGCTTATATCAAGTTATGCTAAGAAGACTAGCTGCATGGTAGCGCAAATCTTTAAAGCTATTAAGCTAGGCAGGCAAATGCACAAAAGGAGGCAAACGGCAGTTTTGGAGATGACAGTCACCACTTAAACAAAGAAATCTTACTTCCAGCTGGCAAAACTTGCCTTGGTTTTAGGTTGATTAGCTGTGACGGGCAGGAAGAGGGAGAAGAGTCAGTCACGCCCCCTGGAAGTATGGCCTGAAGGACTGAAGGGGTTCCCTTACTTATGAAGGGGAGGCCACGCTTGTCCCTGGGGCCCCAAGCAGCACATCCCATCACCTGGTAATGCTGGTCTTACAGAAAGAGTGGTGGAAAGGCCAGGCCTGCACAGCTGCAACACCTACCGTCAGGGTGACCGCTATGTCCCTCCCCCGAAACCAATACTGGACATGTCCTTGCTTTCGAACTTTTACACAGGAGTCTGTGGGCCCACTGGCCTAGGTCACCTTGTAACCCTCTGCCCATTCCTTCTCTAGCTCTTAGAGGCTTTGTTTTTCCCCCCAGCCACCCCTCCCCACCGCATCCCTGTATGTAATCCTCAGCATTCGTCTATGCCCCCGACTTGGCTCATCCCCACTTTCACAGCTCCACTAAGCACCTGGGTGCCCCAGCCAACGTCTAGCCTGGCCCCTCCCTCACACACATTCCAGTCCTACACTTCCAAAGGCCTCCAAACCTTTGGGGCTCCCAGACCAGCAGCATCAGCATCACCTGGGTGGCTACCTTTTAGAGATGCAAATTCTTGGGCACCCACCCCAGACCTAATCAGTCAGAAACTTCAGGAGTGGGGTCCAGTGATCTGTTTCAATGAGCCCTCCCCGTGGGTTCAATGCACGCTAATGTCTGAGAGTCACTGCACTAACCACTTCCACCAGCCTGTCCCACCACAGTCTCAAACAATCTTCAAATGGGAGTAATTTTCTTTTTCTAAATCCAGCTGACTTCCCTCATTTTCTCAATGCTACCAATGTTTCCCGAAAACACAAGATCAAAACAGGACAACCTGAGGTCAATATAATGAGCCTCCTGGCCGGGCACGGTGGCTCACGCCTGTAATCCTAGCTCTCTGGGAGGCCGAGGTGGGCGGATCGTTTGAGCTCAGGAGTTCGAGACCAGCCTGAACAAGAGTGAGACCCCACCTCTACCAAAAAATAGAAAGAAATTAATTGGACAGCTAAAAATATATATAGAAGAAATTAGCCGGGCATGGTGGCGCATTCCTGTAGTCCCAGCTACTCGGGAGGCTGAGACAGTAGGATCGCTTGAGTCCAGGAGTTTGAGGTTGCTGTGAGCTAGGCTGACGCCACGGCACTCGCCCCAGGCAAGAGAGTGAGACTCTGTCTCAAAAATAAATAAATAA
>CAUYSK010013149.1:0-17646 GCA_963575035.1 Avahi laniger
GAGATGAGAGGGTGGTCAGATGCTAAGGATGGGGAATTTTCAATAAACTGACTTAGAAAGATTCTTGCTCAAGCTTTTTATATTACTAATTTTCAAATTTTCATATTATTTTTTATTTAAATACACAGAAAACAATAAAAAATAAAAAATTTTTCATTAATTAGAAAGGATCGTTTTGTTTTCAAAGTTTTTATTCTGTTTTTGTAATAAAACATTGTGACTCCAAGGAAAAAATTTTTTTTCTAGTGTGGCAGTTAGTGTGTTAACCCACTCCAGTCTGGCTTCTAATCTTCTCACAACTTGTATATATACCCATTTGGGGCTTCATGTTTAGCAACCAGGTTCATGTTTAGGTCACCACCATGTTGCTAAAGCCAATGGATAAAATTCAGTTAGCAGCATTTGATGCAGAGAACTACTTTCTCCTACAAACGCTTTCTTCCCTTGGTTTCTGTCACAGTTCTTTTCCTCTTAGTACACTAGCTCTTGCTGCTTAGTCTCCTTTGCTGTCTAGCCTCTGGTACATGATCTTTAAATATTTGAGTCTCTCAGGGCTCAATCCTAGCCCAGTTCACCAGTATTCTTTATCCCTAGGCTATTTTATCCTATTCTATTCTAAAAGACCATGTGATAACTTCAGTTTATATTGTAGCTAAAATGCGTCTCGTGAGTGTCTCAACAGCTTACTTACCATTTCCACTTCCTTGTCTCATAGGCATCTCAAATTCATCATGTCCTAAGCTAAATTAATGATTGTGCTCAACCTTCCTCCAACTTTTTCTTCCTCTAATGTTACCCATTCTCGGTGAATAGTACCACTATCCAGCAGTTTTCATGCCAATAACTTAAAAAGCATTCTTTTTCATTTAATTATTTATTTTTTAAGGGTGGTCAAGTGAAGCAGTGGGAGTGGAGAACAAACAAAGGAATCTGTAACTGGTTGTGATCAATTAGTTGTAAACAGCACTGCACTCAGACCAACCCTAAAAAGCATTCTTAATGCTTGCTTCTCCCTAAATGCTTCACATCCAATCAATTACAAATTCTGTCAGCTCCCCCTCCAAAGTAAATCTCAGTTCTATCCAGTTTACCATCTCCATTGCCATCCAAGTCCAAGCCACATCAGTTCTTGTTTGTATTGCTACATTTTTAATCCTTTCACCACACGCAGCTAGCGATATTGATACTTATCGCTACCTCTTCAGCCTCATTTTATGTCTCTTTTTCTGCCTTGTCCACTATAGTTTCATCATTAGCCTTTTCATTCCTTAAATGTGTCATCCCCTCTGTTCCCTTTCTTTACTATGCAAACCCAACTCTTTCCTTATCCCCTCTTCTAACTAATTCATATTCATCCTTTAGATCTCAGTTTAAATGACTTTCCTTACTCTCTTTTCTGGTTCCCCAGACTGTTATATTTGCCTGATATACACTTTCATGATCCCTTGTAATTTTCCTTCTAAGCATTTATTATGACAGTTGTAATTATGTAATTACATGTGTTCCCCCAGGTAGATTTCTTTTTATTTTTTTGAGACAGGGTCCTACTCTGTTGCCCAGGCTAGGGTGCAGTGGTGTCACCATAGCTCACTGTAATCTAAAAATTTCTGGGCTGGGCTCAAGTGATTCTCCTACCTCAGCCTCCCAAGTAGCTGGGACCATAGGAATGCACCATCATGCCCAGCTGATTTTTCTGGTTTTTTGTAGGAAGGGGGTCTCACCGTGTTGCTCAGACTGGTCCCAAACTCTTGGCCTCAAGCAATCCTTCTTCCTTGGCCTCCCAAAGTGCTGGGATTACAGACATGAGCCACCATGCCTGGCCTAGATTTTAAGGTTCAAAAGATCAGGGGCCATATCTTTCTTATTCCCCAATATATTAATAGTTTCCAGTACATAGTTCAGTGCCTGGCACATAGTAATAAGAACTGCTCAAGAAACGTTACACTATATCTGACACTCCTACCACCTCAAAAGCTAGTAGTTTTCCGGATGTGCAAAATGCTATTATACCTCTCTGATTTTGCATTAATAATCCTCTAAGCCTGCAATAATCTTTCTCTCAACCCCACTCAGCTGTGAAGGCCCAACTTGAATACTGCCTCCTCCATGAAGAATTCCCAGAATTCCACCCTTCTTTAACATTCACATGATACAGTATTGTTTCTTTGTAAGATTTATTTCATTCTGTTGTACTTAAAGACTGTTCTCATGTCTGTTTCCTCCACTAAATGAGAGCTTCTAAAGGATAAAAGAGTATAGCTTATTTATCTTTGTATTTTCCATGGCATGCAGTATGTCTGTCTCATAATACATGTTCAGGTAATGTTGAAGGATAGGAAAGAGGATGTATTCTGTATTATCTATCACCCAAGCTCTAATTTCTCCTTGTCTTCATAGGAGAGTGCTCTTTTTTAACCAGGTAGGATTGTAGTCTTTTTATACCTGGGTCTTGAGTCCAGCGCCTTTGATGGGAGAAGAGCTTAAAAGCTCTGGCCCTTTGTAGTCAACTTATATATTGGGGTTCTGTTTATACACCCACCCCATGATAATCTCTAATCTTGATTGGGGTGAGTCTTCATGTTCTCTGAAGCAAACCAGGGATATGCTTTTGGTTTTCATCTCAGCAGTAGGGAATGTTGTGTCTACAACCTTTCTTTACTACCTGTCCTTAGTGTTTCTTCTTTCTTTGCCTCTCTTTACAATGTATACTTGGTTTGACATTTTCTTTCTCCTGTTCATTTCAGAAAAATATGCAAAATGCACAATTCCATCTACCTAGAAACAACTATTATTAATACTTTGGTGTATATTATTTCAAACACTCTCCATAAATTCATTTAACAAATATTAATTGATCACCAAGAAAGCATCAGATACTAGTCTAGATATGGGAAGCATAGCAGGGAACGATATAGACAAGTTTCATATTCTCATGGAATAGGAGAAGACAGACAATAAATAAACAAGTACATGTTAGGTAATGATGAGTACCTAAAAAAGGAAAACAGGATAAGGGATATCAAGTGGTTAGGGAAGGTCTTTTGGATAAAGTGTCATTTAACATTCTACCTTTATTTACATATCTTTATTGATTATTCAAGTATATTTTGTTACTTTTCTCAGTATATCATGAACACTTTTCCATGTCAATAAGCATACTTGTATAATATCATTTTAACCACCTTGATTTTTGTTGTTTTTGTTGTATGGATAGCAAAATTTATTTAACCATTCAAACCACCTGTTGTTTTACATAATAATTTTCTTAGGATAGATGTCAAGGAGTGGAATTGCTATGTCAAAGGGTATACAAAATTTTGAGATACGTAATATGTGTTCCTAGATTATCTTCCAGAAGATGGTGCCAGTTGATGTTCCCACCAGCAGTATATGAACTCTCCCATCCCCTACTTGTTGGGTGTGATCTTTTTAGTGACTCTTGAATAGGACTCTGGTAGGGAAAGAGTATCTTTGAAGCCCTAATTGTTTCCCCTTCTCTATCCTATCTTCTTCTCCCATCTAGTTAATATTCTAGGTGCCCAGTTCCCTCATCTTGTCTACCACAGAACCTCAATCATACTTAACCCTCTGTGTTGCAAAATTATCTTTTTTCTGTGCCTTACTCCCCAACCCCAACAGTAACCAAAATTCTCATTTCCTGAGTGCCTTGTTCCCAGCTTGGTAACAAATTAATTCATATTAAAGTATTTATTATTGATAATTTAATGTTAGGGAGTTGATATGTTTTAAAAGAGGATTCACATTAACACAAAGGTGTTAAATCTTAACAGCGATATTTTAGGCAGTTAGGAATATTTTAGCCAGATTCTTTTAAGTCATCCCACATAGATGACTGACTGCTTTATCTGTATATAACACCAACCCTGCTTTCCAGTTTTCCATACCAGGATGCATGTGATAAGTGAATTCACTGTCACCTGTTTTCTGCATTTGCTTTGTTTAACCTATCAGTTACCTTTTCCATTTTGGTTTTTCTTCCTTCCCTAGTTGCCATTATGATCAAATTTAACTAACGTATTTAGTTGCATAGGTAACACATTCAACATCTACCAGAGGGTATACAGTGGAAACACTCCTGTCCACCTTTTTTTTCTTCATTTCCCCTCTCCAGAGAAAGCCAGTGTTTCTACGATCTTGGATATTCTTCTAGAGATATTTTAGGATATGTAAGTAAATATATTTGCCATTATGATTTACTCTCCATGATGTGATAGCACTATGGAGTATGAGTCTTGGAGACATGTTTCTCTTGGGGTTCCCCCCAGCTTGTGCAGTTTTAGAGTTTGGAAATATGGTCATGTAGCCATATTTCTATTATTATGGCCACTTTTTTTTAGAGAAGACAGATCTAGATTGCCTTGAGTTCCTTGTAAGTGCAGATTTTTCCCCTTTAGGAGTCAAAGCTAAACAATGAGAAGTCTTGTACTAAGAGCCCCAAGCCTGCTGAAAGCCCCCAGCCAGCTACTAAGCAATCCGATCAGCTCACTGCTGTTTATGAGTATTACGATGCTGGCAATCACTGGTGCAAAGACTGCAACACCATCTGTGGGACCATGTTTGACTTCTTCACCCATATGCACAATAAGAAGCACACACAGGTAGGTATCCTACCCTCTTCTATTTCCACTCTCACCCTCACTTCCCTCAAACTTCTATGTCCCTATCTGCATTACAAAGCTGGAAAATGAAATATTCTCATATGGGCAGGAGCCCCAATATGAAGAGCCAAGAAATACCAACAAAGGAGACATCATCCCCAGGGCTCAGTCCAGGGGACCTGCCTGTAACTAAACACCATGACAAGTGTAAGTGAGGCTTCTGCCTCTTTTGATTCCTTGAGTACCTGATTTTTTTGTTTCATTTTATCTTTTTCTAGTACTTGCTCTAACATATGTTTACCTTTTCCACAGGTGATTTCCGTTTAAACAGTTGGCAGAGGGGGTGGGGGTGGGCAACTGGGGGCTTCTGGTCCCCTGGTCTTATGTGTGGGGGAAAAAAAGAGAGAAAAATGGGTCATTGAGTTTTTAGTGCTGTTGTGTGAGCGCCTCTGCCTCTTACAAATAGACACTGGATCCCTACAACAGACCTTGGGCTTCAAAGACCCACAGTGAGACCAAGCAAGATGCTGTAAAGCGCACTGACAAGATAACTGTTCCGGCAAAAGGTATGTTTCCTCTCTGCCTCCTTTATGATTTCCTTATGTTCAGCCAAAGAAGAGGTGTCCCTGAACTAAGGTGCTAGGAAGCAGCATAGCATGAGACAGCTATTCCTTTTACCCAAGCTAAGAATGCTTTCTGTGTGCAAAACAGTGTACTGGGTCCTGAAGCTAGAAAGAGATCTATAAGACAATGATCTCTACCCGTATGGCTAAAAATAAAACAGGTATTAAACATAGACACTTAAAATATGGCAGAACTCTCATTATCATTGGTTTATGCACCAAAATCTTTCTTACTTGAAATCTAGGTAAAAAAAAGGACACTAAGAGATGCAATAATTTAACTGCCTTTTCAACTAAGAACTATAAAAATATTTTGAGTCATTGTTATTAAGGGGCAATTTCCATTTAAACAGTTGAGAAGAAGAAAGTTTGTCTTTACACTTTTGAAGTTCTTACCTTCACAGGTAGCCAGTGCTGTTACTATGTCTTTTAAATCTGTAGAAGATAGAGTTCCTGAGTAATTAATTACCAACATGAGAGATCCTTAGATAAATGGTAGTGGGCTGTTTGGGAGTATAATTTTTAAATCTCCTAAAATGCTTTGTACAAATTAGAGTTTGAGGAGAATCAGCAACAGGAATGGGTCTGGCACAGGAAACTCCTGAATTAACCAGTTAGTGTTCCCAAGAGGTGGAAGGAATAGAGGTGTAGAGTTCAAGCCTTAGGTTGGGAAGCCTATGCCATTGGGATTCACCTAAATGCTACTTCTGACTTCAAAGTAGGTGAGGTCCTCTATACTATACATTTTACTGCAGGAGGGTGATGGGATTTCCTTTGGTTACTGTCATTGTAGGTAGAAACAACTTATTCTTTTGACTTTTTTTTTTTTTTTTTTTTTTTTTTTTACTTCTTCTAGGCTCTGAGTTTCTGATTCCCATCACTGGATTTTACTGCCAGCTCTGTGAGGAATTTTTGGGGGATCCAATTTCTGGGGAGCAACATGTGAAGGGTCACCAACATAATGAGAAATACAAGGTTGGTCTTTGTAGTAGCCTATGGAGTTTCCAACTTTCTATAGTAAATCCTTTTGACTTTATCAAACAACTTCAGAGCCAGAAAAAGTCATTGACACTTCAAATTTCACATAACCACTAGGAAGTTCTCAATCCTAGTGAGAGATGCTGAACCGGTAGAACCATCTATATCCTTGAGGAAGATTATGCTAGGGATTTCTACTAAATAAATTCTAGTAGTGGTGGGTCCAAGATTTTCTCTTTTGTAGTATTTTGACCAGTCGTTGAACCTTTATGTTTTCTCTTCCCAGAAATATGTGGATGAAAACCCATTGTATGAGGAGCGACGGAATCTGGACCGCCAAGCTGGCTTAGCTGTGGTCCTAGAGACAGAACGGCGACGGCAGAGTGAGCTAAAGCGCAAACTTAGTGAGAAACCAAAGGAAGAGAAGAAAGAAAAAAAGGCAAAGGTCATGAAAGAAGTAAAGGATGATGACACAGTCTCTGAGGAATTAGAAGACCAACTCTCTGAGGGTAGGAACTCCCTTGAAAAAGCTGAAAATAAAAGGAACACCAGCATCAAACTCCAATTAAAAGAAGAGGTAAAGAAGGATTCACCAACATCATCTTCTTTTGGGAAATTCAGCTGGAAAAAGCCAGAAAAAGAGGAGGAAAAAAGTTCAGTGGTTGCCCCAAGTATCCCTAAAGAAGAGATCATGGAAAGCAGTAAGGACAAAGAGGATGGCAAAACTGAAGCTGGAAGGGCAAAGCCCATCAAAATCAAGCTCTCTGGGAAAACCGTTGTTGCACATACCAGCCCTTGGATGCCTGTTGTGACAACTTCAACGCAGACTAAGATCCGACCCAACCTGCCTATTCCATCCACAGTACTCCGGAAGTCAGGTTCAGCAACAGTGAGCAAACCAGCTCCTCTTAACACCTTTCTGTCCATCAAATCCTCTGGAGCCACTGCTAAACCTCTGCCAGTGGTTAAAGAGTCTTCAGCTGATCTCCTCTTGCCTCCTGACATCATCTCCAAAGCATTTGGAGGGGAAGAGGTGATTCTAAAAGGGTCTCCTGAGGAAAAAATGGTGCTGGCTGAAAAGAATGAGCCAACCCATATACCGGAGCAAATATTACCACCTCCTCCACCACCTCCACCTCCACCCCCTCCACCACCCCCAGCTATACCTCATCCAGCTGCCCCGTCTGCTGCGCAAACAAATGTTGTCTTGGCTCCAGTAAAATCAAACCCAGTTGTATCTCAGACTCTGAGCCCTGACTTCCTGGGTCCTAACATTTTGAACCCAGTATTGCCTGTAGCCATCATGGCCTCAGCACAGCCAGCTGCCATTCCTTCTGATGAGACAGCTCCTGGGGTGAGTGAGAGTGACCGGGACCAGACCCTGTTCTCTGTGTTAGTACGTCCTCCACCACCCCTCTCAAGTGTGTTCAGTGAACAAGCCAAAAAATTGGAGAAGCGAAATTCATGCTTAGCCACAGCCAATGCTAAGGACTTGTATGACATATTCTACAGTAGTGGTGGAAAGGGGACCCCTGAGACTAAGCTGAGTGGGAGTCCGTTGGCCAATGGGGAAAATAGCAACCTCTCTAGAGCTGAAAGTTCAGACACCTCTTCCACTTCTACTTTGAGCAATAGTGCATCCCAAGAGAAGTCTCAAGATATTGTAGTCAACAACTCTGAAAAGCCCATTGCAAAAACTCTGGTGTCCTTAGGGAAATGGTCAGTTGTAGAACACATAGACCCAAAAAGCAGAGGGAGCAGCTATGGCTTCTTACAGCCTCTGACAAGGTTGTGTCAAAGCAGGCCTTATGAAACTCTGAGCCCAAAGACAGATACTTTGGCCATGTGGACTTCTAGTTCTTTCCAGAATGACAGTAATAGGGATATATCTCCAGAGGGGAAAACTGAGCTTGACCTGGGAGAGCTGGGGCCACCTGGTGTAGAACCAGCCCCTCAGCTCTTAGATATACACTGCTATACCAAGGAATCTCAGAAGTTGGTAGAAATCCACCTCATAGAATCTGATAACCAGAATAAAGAAAGCCAAGAGCTCCACCATTCTGAGGATTGTGGAGGAAGTGAGGTAGAGACAAATACTGAACTAAAAGGAAGGGTAGCAAAGCTCTCTGAGGGGATAGTTGAAGAGGGATCAGGGCCCGACATTGGGCCTGACAGCATAGAAGATTCTAATTTCAGTCATGGGAACAGGTTCATGTGGGAGGGAGAATTAGAACAGCCTAAGTTGCTAATGATTGACAAAGAGGCTGAACGGTCCAAGAAATTGATGGCAGGAAGTGAAACTCCAAGTAAAGTAATGATTGAATTGAGTGCACAGGCTCTCTCTTCCACAAAGGCAAAAATAGACTCATTTCCTTCAAAAGCCAGGTCTGTATTCCAGAACCCACAAGATGTACCTGGGAAAATTTCTGCCCTGGAATTGCATCTTCAAACCCCAGTCAGATCAGCTATGTGTTTAACAGATAGTACACAGGAGCAAGGAGTTTCAGCTGGTAGTGAGGAGTGGCTAGAAAATTCAGCCCCAGAATCAGCATCTAGAACTTCTAGGTACAGGAGCCTCCAACTGAAGAGAGAAAAATTTTCAAAAGACTTTCAAAGTCAAAAGATCTATGAGCTGGCTGTTTGGAATGAGAACAAGAAGCCAGAGACCCAGGAGAGCCTGGAAAAACCAGAAGTGGAAGCTCTGGAGCTACGAGATGTCCATCCAGAATTAACAGTGACAATAGAAAGCAAGGCCTTAGAAGACTTTGAAGCTACAGACTTAAAGGTAGATGAGCTTGCTACGCTGGAGAATCTAGGGGATATGCGTGTTAATTTCCACAATACTCGGGTAGACCCAGCACATAGATCCCCAACTACCCTGTCTCAGAAAGTATGTGAAGAAAGTTCTGTATCACCTCTAGGGTGTAATCCTTCCACTCCCACTGACTTTGAACCAATCCCATCTTTTTCTGGGTTTCCTTTAGATTCTCCCAAAACTTTGGTGCTTAACTTTGAGACAGAGAGTGAACAAAACTCACCTAATCCATTAAGTGTGAGCATCACTTCTCCTAACATTTTGAAAACTGAATTTCCTATAGAAAATGTTGACCGTGGCTTGGGGGGCCTGGAGGGAACACACCAGGCCCTTGACCTGTTAGCAGGAGGAATGATGCCTGAGGAAGTAGAAGAAACTCGCCAATTAGAGAAACAAGAGTCTCTCGGATTGGAATCAGAAACAATTAATCCTGCAGGCCTTGGGCCATCTCCTTGCCTTCCAGACCTTGTTGACTTTGTAACACGGACTTCCGGAATTCAGAAAGAGAAACCATGTTCTCTACTCCCTGAGCCAGGTGACCCTTCTGCAAGTAGTTCCTTGGAGATGGGCCCACTACAGCTAGAAATACCGAATGCATCCATCACAGAGGTAGCAATTCCTCAAGTAGATAAGGACAATGGCAACCCTTTGAATTTGGTAAAAACTCCGGCTTCACAGTCCCCTCCAAGGGAGCAGGCAGTTGGAGGCAATATGGTTCTTCAAGAAATGCTTGAACAAGAAGCTACAGTTGATGCCATCCAGGACCACAGAGAATTCAGTGTTCGCAGCCAAGAATAGATACCCAGAGCTACTTGTGGATGAATCAAATTGGCTTCTAGAAATCAGATGCCCGGAAGAGATCCAGGACTAGTTTGCTATCTCATCTGGAACCTACACCAAGAGATGCAGTCAGCATCTCACAGTAAATGTTTGTGGAAGCTAAAAAATTTATCTCCTTTTTTTTCTTTCCTTTTAAAATACCAGACGAATCAGTCATAACTTCTATACATATCTGTAAAAAAGTATTTTCTGTTAATTTGTTTTTTGGCCAATTTATTTTCTCCTACTTTGTCATTAAAATCAAATGTCTATCTGGCTCACCGCATAGTGTGCTTTGATTGTATTTTGGCTTTGACTCTGCCATTTCTGGAATGTGGGGGAGGAGGGAAGACAGAGAGCTGAGTTCTCCAGTTGTTGTGTTGTATTCCTACCCAATTTCCTGGGCAGCTAATGGATCTCTGGGAGAAACACCAGAAAGCTTGCTGAAATGGAAAACTTGGAGGAAGAATTGTTCATTTTTCAGGCTTTCATTTGGATGCCTTAACATTGTTTGAAATGCACCATTAGTAGTATTTTTGTTTACTGGTTACTTCTCTTATTGGCATGTCAACTCCTGTACTTCCCTTACTCTATTGTCTTTGAGATGGTCCTGCTAACCCACAGACCTGTTTGGAAATGGCTTTAGTAACATGGAAGAAAACCTGGCAGGCTCACTTTTGGAAGACAACAGATCGGTAAGGCTTATTCATGGCTCAGTGCCAGGAGCAGATACACTTTTGGGGATCACTTTTATTTTTGAAATGGCCTTTGTTCATTGTATTGTGATCCAGTAACACTTTGTATTAAATTGTATTAAATTGTTTAGCAGCTATTTCTGTTCTGAAGAGGTAGAAGATCTGAAACTTGTCTTGGGATTGGACTCATTCCCTGCTCCACAAACCCATATGTATCCTTTCCTCTACCTCCTCCTTTCCCAAGTTATTTCCACCACAGTGTGATGTTTTGGGTTGTACATTTTGTTAAAAAGATTAAAGAATTTATGAGTTGGCTTGGACAAGTTTAACTTTATTTTTAATGTGTTAATTACCTGGAATAAATGCATTAATCTCATGTTTCTGGATTTTTGTTTTGAAACCACACACATTTGAACTCTAAAGGAAAACTAGAACAATTAACTCCTGCTGCCTTATTGTCTATCCACACCCCCAACCATTCTTTCTTCACTTGTTTAGAGCTGCTTCCTTCATGCCAGAATGTTAGATTACATAGTCTGTGCCCCAGCGCTGCCTGGACAGGTAGTGAGTAGGCAACTGGTTGGGTATTGGCATCTTCCTGTTGTGAAGCTTTTTATATACCCTTGTGTTAACTTTCTCTAGGATCTTCTGGGAACTCAGCTCCCCTAGGACAATCAAGTTCTTGCTAAACGTGCTGTTGGGAATCAGGAAACTCAGTCCTCAGATTTTCTAATCTCTGTCCCAGAATCCTATTCCTCAAAAGATAATGCAAAATTGCTGATCTTTTTTCCTAAGAATTTTTTTTTTCCTATTTCTTTGTGTTCAGAGGTGTAGAATACTTAGGTTGAGTTTGGGGAGGCTATTTAATTTTTCTAGAACCTTGGCTACTGTCAGTTTAGAAGTCATCCTGGCCTCTCTTCATCATATTGTGGAAAGGGCACACATTTGGGAGAGCTAGATCCTTGAATATTCCTCAGCCATTTGCCTTGCTGTGATTTTGGGTGATTTAACTTCACTGTTTCAGAGGGTTGTTTTGTTTTCCTTCTTTAAGATAAGATGATTATCTCTATCTCAGCACCAAATGTGTACACTGTCAGGCCATCCTGGGTAATCTTTATAGGCCTGCTTTTTAGGCTGAAGCCTGAATTCGATGTACTTTTCTGGCCTAGAAACCATAGACTAACTCAAAAGGTGCCCTTTAGTAAAGCTTAAACCCAGGTGAGCTTCAGGAAGATTTGTTTTCCCAGAGAACTACTTCCTCCCCATTCTTAGAGGTTATCTACAGAAATCCAGTGAACACAGGAATTTTAAACTCCAGTTTGTACTGATTTTCAGGCCTATTCACTTAGTAAATTCACCTATCTTTGGGGAGAGACAGATGGATTTAGGGAAAGAGTGGGGAGGAGTTAATCATATCCAAATTCCAATCCTAACCTCTTTCTCTCAAAGGGAGTCACATTCTTAACTCTCTAGGAGTGGGGTGGGGCACTTGAGATGGCTGGGAAGAAACAGGCAAAATCTAGGAAGGGCAGAACTAGTTCAAGTACCTGGGGCTGGAGTACTTTGACCTAAGCTTTGGTAGCAGTTCCTCTTGTACTCTGGATAACTTCAAGATTTACACCAAAGGCATCTGCCAATCTGGGGCTTTTTTCTAGATTAATGCTCACTTCTAAGAGTTGAAGGAACAGCATTCTTTATATCTTCCTTGAACCAGCAGAGGAAGAGCTTTTAGATTCTGTAGCGTGGGCAGGAAGTGTTGCTGACTTCTTCCTCTTTGATCAGTGGAATCTAATTTTTCCAGAGAAACCAGATGAAAGAAAGGGCAGAACTCTAACCCAGTAGTTAGTGCCTAGAAGTAGAGCATAATCTTTCTTTTCATTCACTGTTAGCACAGTACTAAATAAGTTGTCATCTTAGGAGACAAAGACACATGCAAGAAATGGGCCCCAATCTTTACATGTGGCTTATGGTATAACTTGTAAATTTATACAAACATCAAGAAAAATTTTTATTGGACTCCTTCAGCTGTGAGAACAAATGGTCAGCAGTTATGCTTAAATTTGGGCAAACGCCTAATTTTACCTAAGTTATAGAAATAATCCCCTAAAAATTCCACTTGGTTTTGTGAATGAAGGCCTCATGATTCTAAGCCATCTTTCTTCTATTCACAGCTGTTCTATTCACAGGGCACATAATATTCTTTGTTTCTGCTGATATTGCTGAATAATATAGAGTGTTCCCACTTCATCCCATGCCACTTCATCTCTCTACAAAGTTAAAAAGTTAAATGTTTTGGTAGCAGAATATGCCAGAATATGTCTGTTTATCACATGGCCAGGTTGAGGGACTAAGGAAAAATGGGGTTGAGAGGGTAGACACAGTCTTCCCATAGGGACGTTAAGTGTATTTTTTAAAAAGTGGGGGAGAGTTTTAAGAGGAAATAACCTATCACAGAAGTGAGGTGTTTTTTTAAAATAAGTATATATTCCTAAACCTTGGTTCTCACCTTAACAAAGCTTATCTACCAATCCCAGGATGAGAACCTAAGCATAGATATTCATTTATTAACAATTTATGTGAGAACATGGACAAATAAAAATAGTTTGGGCTTGTGAGCACATTTCATCTTTATTTAATTTTGCAGTAAAGTTTCTGTAATTTTTAAAAAAGTATGTGTGTAACAGTATTTATTGATAACCTAAGCAATTGAATTTATTAATGAAAGTCTTTAAAACATTATAATTCTGATTTGCCCTCATTCTATGTACATTTTCAGAAGAAAACATAAACAGGTATGTTTATGTTATAGCACTTAACATAGTTCAAATTCTATATGTATGTTTCTTTGATTAATATATGCCTCCCCCACCTTCCCCCAACTATGTTATAAACTCTCCAGAGCAGGAAGTCTGTCTTCATTTGCTTTTTTTTTAATTATCGTATTCACAGTGTAGTTGCTCAGCACATAGAGGGTGCTCAATAAATAATTTGCTGAAAGAATCAATATGGTAATAGCTGTTTTTATTAACTGATTGTTGATATTTAGCAGTTTATAAATAGATTAAAACTGTAAATTGCTGATTATATTTGCTGGGTGCTTAGCACTCCAAAATCTCACTGTTCTCTTGCTTCTGTCCTGAGTCTTTGTATACAAAGCACTGTCAATAGTAGTGAGTGCATATATCAAGGCTTCTGGTGATTCCCTCGTTTCAACAGCATTCTGGAATAGTGGTTTTGGGCCAGGAGGGGAACACACTGCTCCTGTAGCTCATAGAAGAGAAACTGAGGATGAGAAGGAAGGTAAACTAATCTTAGAGGTAGCAGAAAAAGGTTTGGAGACTGTAATTTTAGGTGGCCCTCTTTCTCCTTCCAGCCAGATTTCATAAGCATGTTGAAGTCAGTCAGTCCGACCCCAAATCTGTCTGATTTGGCTAAAGGAGTAATTCAACACTTTATGGGCCAAAATTCTCTTGTCATTTTGTCAAAACTAAATCATAACCCAAAAAGTTGCCTTTGGAAGAGGGAGAGAGGGATGCTTTCACTTTTTGTTTGTATCTTCTGTTTTGTTTCAACATTCTGACCATGAAAATGCATTTTCTATAAAATACATTTTATACACATAAAATATGTACACATGCACACACACATATATAAAATATGTCATTAAGGGTTATCCGGTGCTGGTGCTGTGGAATTATAGAGCAGGTTTTTTCCCCTCTGTATATTTAAATGTATTAAAAAATAATGTTTTTTTTTAAAGTTGTGTCTTTCATACTCAGTGCATCCCTGTCTTCACTTCTTTCATCTGTTTTTTATCATTATAAGTAAGTCCTCCTTTTTCTTCAAGACTTCCTAAATTACTCCCATTGATGATGGGTGACATACATTCTCGAAGAACTTGTTACCATTCTTTCCTTCTTCTCTTCCTCTTCCCCTTCCCTTGCCCCTACCTCTATCGAGCTGGTTGTGCATATCCATTAATGTCATACAAGCACTTGGACATTAAATGATATAAATCAAGATAACTGTCTTCCCAAAGCTTAATTTAATACAGGTACACAAAAGAGATCACAGAGTCTTTGTTACATGTGGAAGGACAAAAGATAACTCATCTAGATGTAATGATTTAAAGCTGCTCAGACTTTTGTTCATTCCATTTGTGGAGGATCAGGCAAGAAAGGAGTTTTTAGAAAATAAGGGAAATGAGTATGTTTAAGGGAAGTGAAGGAACAGGATGAAAATAGAGGCAGAGTTACATAAAGGGAGAACAAAAAGTAGAGAATGTGGAGAAAGATAGCAAAGAGATAAAATCAACCATGTTGTGGTATTATTTTCTTTCATTTCTCTGATACTCTTGCCCCTGCTAAGGTTCCAGGCTTCCTGAAGCTCACCTACATAAAGATGATTATAATTACATTGTTATTGACTCTCACCTGCCTATCTTCCTTTCTTTTCAGGGACAATTCCAGAAGTCTTCAGATTTCCAAAAGGAGGGACTACAGCAGACATTTCTGCCCCAGGGAGGCAGGCATAGAAACCACAGAGACCATGGAAATGAGCGCCTTTGTGGCCAGTAGGCAATCTCAAGGGTCTGACTTCCAGAAGGTGGGTATGGCTGTTGGTGGCAGAATGGGCTGTGGAGAAGGCCCTGTCATTTTAGCTGCCAGGAAATGGTAAGGTGAGTGAGTGAAACACACACACACACACCAGTAGAGGAACAAGATGAGAATAGACATAGAGGGTATGTATTTTAGAGTTGCCAGTCCTCACCTCATTTAGCATTGAGCAAATTATCTCTGAAATTTCCATCTTTCATTTTGTACGATGATACTTAGTGAAAGCATTGGAGTTCAGATCTTCCTATTCTTCCTGTGCCCTGGGCCCCAGTGTCCCCAGTTCTGAACATCTCTTATCTCAGTTCCAGCCTCCTTTACTGGTCCATACAAAAACAAGGTAAAATTGGGTAGGTCCTTAAAGGGGGAGAGTACAAGTAGGCAAAGGAGGCTCAGCAAAGGGGAGACAATCACAAAGGAGGTGTTTGAAAAATCCAGGAATATCAGACAACTGTCTACCAGTTTCCACTCAGTCTCACTACTGCTCCTACACATGTTGAAATATCTGGAACACAGAAGCAGCAGGAAAGCAT
Source organism: Avahi laniger (assembly GCA_963575035.1). Taxonomy (NCBI): domain Eukaryota; kingdom Metazoa; phylum Chordata; class Mammalia; order Primates; family Indriidae; genus Avahi; species Avahi laniger. Next base: position 15,696 of record CAUYSK010013149.1, read on the forward strand.
TATTTCAAAACACCAAGGAAACCCCTTACTCTTTGATCATCTAAAATGCCAATACGTACTTCTTTTAATCCTCTTTGTACTTTGGGACTGTGGGCTTCAGAACACAGTGGGAATGAGAACCAGAACCCAGTAAAATTTAGCTTACCTTTAAGTCCCATAAACTCTGAGGTTTATTTAATTCTAAACTGCCCCAGATTTACCCAGAAAACTATTAATCTAGTTTTGATTTTGATTTGTAAATCCAGATACTTTTAGAGTCTTGGAGGTCTAGTTTACTGCCCAAATAAATCTATGGTTTTCATAACTTTTGGGAATATTCATGAGTAATAATGTATAACCAAAGCCATCAGTGGAACAAGAAGTCAGTAAAGGGTAAAAAGTACCTCAGGGCCTCTTGCTACTGTGATTATATCAGGAAGGACTACTCATTCCTAAGGCATGACCCTGTGGATGAAGCAATGGAAAGCAGCCTGGTGCCAGGGTTGCCAACACTTTGTCACAACCACTTTCTCTCCTTTGCTCCAGCCCAGTTCTACTTCTCATCAGCTATCACATTCCTTTGTTCAGGGACAATCAAAGATGTTGGTCACAAGCTTGTATACTGAACTATGACTCACAGTCCTGCGTCCATCCCCTGCTTTGCTGCTTAGACCTCAATTCTCCAATGTGTCTGAAGTCCATGTCTGAGATGTACTGGTCTGGGGGATGGGCAGAGGGAAAAGGAGTATTTTTTAGAATAATGTTTTTCCCTTTGAACTTCTTTTATTTGATATGCTAGAGTTCACATATATTTTGAATGATGAAATATTTAAGATCCACTTTTTAATTGAAATAATCCTATGATATTAAACTTCATATAACATAAAATTTACCATTTTAAAATGTACAGTTCTGTGGTTTTTAATATCTTCAGTGTGGTACAGCCATCATCACTATCTAATTCCAGAACATTTCCATCACCTCCCCCAAAAACACATACCCATTAGAAGACACTTCCAATTACCTCCTACTCCCAAGCTGCTGGCAATAACCAATCTCCTTTCTGCCTGTGTGGATTTATCTATTCTGAACATGTCATATAAATGGAGTCATACGATACATGGTTGTTTGTGTCTGGCTTCGTTCACTTAGCATACTCTTCTCAAGGTTCATCTATATTGTATTGTGTATCACTGCTTCATTGTATTTTATGGCTGAATAATATTCCATTGTATGGAGGGATATACCACATTTTGTTTATCCATTAGTTGATGGACATTTGGGTTATTTCACTTCAGGGCTATAATGAATAATGCTTCTATGAATATTGTGCAAGTTTTTGTGTGGACATATGTTTTCAGTTCTCTTGGATGTATATCTAGGAATGACAGCTGGGTCATATGATAACTATATTTAACTTCTTAGAAGTAAGCTTTATATTAAAGTATAATGTTCACATAAAAAAAGCACACACATCACAAGTTAAGTTTAACAATTTTCACAAAATGAATACAGCTGGGTAACCAACACCTGAATCAAAAAATAAAATATGACCAACACCCAAGGAACCCCTCTCATATTCTCTTCCAGTCACTACTCTCCCAAAATGTAACCACTCTTCTGACTGCTATCTCAGGTGCGTTTGTTAAATTGAGGTGAAATTTTCATCATAAAATATATACCATTTTAATTGCCTCAAAATAAAACCTTGTACCATATAAGCAGTTAGTCCCCGTTCCCACCTCCCTGCAGCCCCTTGCAATCACCAGTCTGCTTTTTGTATCTATGGATTTACCTCACTGTATATTTGTTTTTTTTTTTTTTTTTTTTATACAGAGTCTTGCTCTGTTGCCCAGGCTAGAGTGCCGTGGTGTCATTCTAGCTCACAGCAACCTCAAACTCCTGGGCTCAAGCAATCCTTCTGCCTCAGCCTCCCAAGTAGCTGGGACTACAGGCATGTGCCACCATGCCC
>CAUYSK010013151.1:0-36348 GCA_963575035.1 Avahi laniger
TCTGTGGAAAGCAATATGGAGATACCTTAAAGAGATACAAGTAGAATTACCATTTGATCAAGTTGCTTTTAACAAGCATTATTATTAAATATTTACTGTACTTTATTTTTATTAAACCTAAATATTAATACAGAGAAAATATTTCTGTAAAATCAACCCCATAATATGAAGAAACAACCCAAGTGACCATCAATACATGAGTGGATTAATACAATGTGATATATGTATACCATGGAGAACTACTCAGCCACAAAAATAAAATAGTGAACTAATACCTCATATATTATCCTGGAGGGAGCTGGAACCCATTCTTCTAAGTAAAGGATCACAAGAATAGAAAAACAAACACAACAGGTACTCACCATCAAATTGGTACTAATTGATCAACACTTAAGTGCACATATAGCAGTAACAACATTCATCGGACATCAGGCAGGTGAGAGGGGGAAAGAGGGGAGGAGTAAACTCACACTTAATGGATGTGGTGCATGCTGTCTGGGGGATATACACACTTGTAGCTTTGACTCAGGTGGTGCAAAAGCAATTTCTGTGACCTAAGCAATTATATCCCCATAATATTCTGAAATTAAAAAAAAAATTATATAAAGAGAGTAGTTCCCACTCTAACATATATAGTGTTATGTATATATGTATACATATATACATATGTATATACATATGTATACATGTTATGTACATATATGTATATATATCTCTTTATATAATTTTAATATGTTTGATATAAAAGCTGGGGAACAAATTTCACAAAGCAAATGTTACAAAAATATAAAGTAGTTTTCAATGTTTAAAAAGAGAAATATCACATACACAAATTGATTTACTAATTTTATAATTTATTTAGAACAGGTGATGGTTCCTAAAATTTATTAAATGTACAGAAATTCACTTAATAAACAACAAATGCACTGGCCTGTTACTCCATACATAGTCATCTCAAGGGAATTTAAGAATAACAAATTAAAAATTATGGGATTTTTTTCTAATCATTATAGGGCATTGACCAATCCTACTTTATATATCAAGGAATGAAATTTTAATTTTACATGATTTATGCTTTCTTAGATGTTTTATTTTATAACAATTTCAGGTTGTAGGACAGTAGTTTTAAAAAGAGGTGAAAGGCAGATACGGACTATGACAAAGAAATCATAGACCTTTAGAAACCAATTAGTTCTTCAAATATATACCAAATGGATGAGGTACATGTTAATGTGAAAGTCATAAGTAAAAAAAGTAAATAGAAAAAAAGATTGTAATTGCTTTTCAGTGAAGCTTTAAAAAGAATAAAGCAAAGCAGTCACAAAGAAAATCCTACAGCTTACAAAATGATTTGCCATTGCAGCGATTAATTTCTAGTTTATAATGGGTTTTAGTTCCACACTTTTGCAGTAATACATTCATTTCATGCCCAATTATTACCAGAGTTAGCCAGAAAATCCCTCAAAGAGATAAGGCAGAGTTGTTTTTCATCTTATCTCCTGACTATATCAGCATGGCACTCTGTAAAACTGGGAGATACTAATACAACGTACCAACAAAATGTGGGCAAGATCTGTTTTAGGTCTCTGATGCAAAAAAAAGATGATTGCTTTAACAATACACATAGCTTTCCATTCAGCTGGTATATATGATATGAGTAAATTTGAATCAATTCCCTTATTTGCAACTCCATTCTCCCACAGTAAGAAATTTGATGATTATTATTACCTGTTATTATGTTTACTTATTTGGTCAAGCTCACCATGTGTAAACAAAGTCACATTACTTTTGTGGCCCTCCTGTGTCCTCTTGGGTTCCGAACACCTATGCCCGGGCTCTGAAAACCTACGCTGGGCTGTCCCTATTACACCCACTCGTTGCCCTTGTGAACACCTTCATTTTCTCCTCCCCCAAACTTAGGGTCCAACATCTCACACTGGGTAGTCACAGATGCCTCTGTTCTGTTTTTTATGAGCTTAAATGCAATTAGCAATAACCTCTGAGCTCCACCTAGAGCCTCATAACACATCTAAAATAAAGAGTAAATCCAAACCAGTATCTTCCTTTCAGAATTGGCTGGTGTCCTGCTATCAAGAAGATAATAAAGTATATTAGGATTGTGGACCATCCAGAGCACTGCTGACATTTCTAAAAAGCCTAAGTGAGTTCTAATCCACTTGTCTCAGCTAAGGCTTTACAAAATCCATGCTGCCAGTTGCAACTGCCATCCTTACCATATACATGTTTTCCTGCCCATAGTTTTCTGACCTTCTTTATCTCTTAACCAAACTCTCCCTATCTCTCACCGCACATCTGGACACCCCCCACCTCCCACCCCCCTTTGACAAACACACTCTCATTCTTAACTTCTCCCTTTCACAGTCCCTTCATCTTCTTGTGACAATGGCAATTAGGTTCTTCCTATCCTGCACTCTCATGGAAAGGTTATTTTTCTCACTTATCCTTTTGTAACTAAAAATTGAAAGTTGGAGTCTCAGATATGCTTGATTTCCAATGCCGCTTTTACATCTCTGTTCTTCCTTCCTTTTATAAAATAGCCTTGCTTCTTTAAGACTCATGACACCCAGCTACAGTACCTATCTATACTTCCTTATTTTTGTCAAGTAAACCTGCCTTCAGTTACTACAGAATTTGGGACTCATATTATGTCTCATTTTCCAGTTAAATACTTGCTCACATTTTTGCTGACTTCAAATTTCATCTGGAATTTCCAATAGTACATGGCCACTCAGTTACTGAACAGTAACTGAATTTCCTCCATATCCGTTCTCATGGCTACACTTCTGCTTCTTTTAATAATATCATGAGTTCCCATAATACATCATGTCTCTACAATATCATGCTGTCTTTGCATCCCATCTTGTTTATTCAATTAATTCCACTATGCATCTTATTTAGCTTGTTGAAAATTCCATTTCCCCCATTAGACACATTAATTTCTTCCTCTCTTTTTTTTTTTTTTACTACTTATCTACTCTACCTGTTTTATACCCTACACCTTAGGTTTGTTTTGTTTTGTTTTCTACTTATTTATTCCATTTTTATTTGTTTTCTATATTGTCAGATAGGCTATGTGGTTCTTCATGGGCTTGCTCAGAAACGTAACCCATATTCTCTATTATCCATTTTTTTTAAAACACTTCTGGAAAAACTCCAACCTTGGGAAACTCCAAATGTGCATGCTCTGCCCTGCTCTGGGGCTGCTGGATACTGCCACAGTGAATTGTGCAACCTTTAGATTGTTGCCACCATAAATTTGTGTTCAAATTCATGTTTGCCCCCAATATTGCAAGGCAACCTTTCATTTCCTTCATCAGCCCTCTTTCTCATTTTTCACAAAAGCTATTTCAAAAGTTTCCAATCGCTTTAAACTTCTGACCCTACAAGCTCTCCTCTAACATTCAGCAGATAAACTCACTTTCCACTTACTGAGAAAATAGGCACCAATTTCCTGCTATTAGACCTATAAATTTACTTGTATTGCCACTGGTAAATCTAATTTCTGTTGCTGATCATTCACTTTTGTGCCGGATGCTACCCTCCTCCTAGTAATTTAGGGAAATTACATTTTTAATTGTGTCATTTCATCTTTTATTTTAAATTATCACCTTTCATTGTGTAAACATGAACACAGACTCAAATTGTTCTCCATCACAACTAAATGCAATGCATGTTTTTCCATTAAATTCCAAATTGGGGGAAAAAGTGATATAAAAGATTTTATTAGGACAATTGGTGAAATTTGCGTATGGATTATATTTAACAGTATTTTATTAACAATAAGTTCACTGACTTTGATAATTGCATAGTAGATATTTAGCAGAATGCCCTTTTACTTTAGCAAAATTAACAGAAGTATTTATGCATGAAGATAAGCTAATGATTGGTAAGTCTAGATGAAGGGAATACAGATATTCTATTTTTAATATTCCACTCTACATTTCACATTATTTCCAAATAGAAAATTAATCTCTCTTGACCCGTACTATGCTACCTCTTTTCATCTGTGTTAGTCAGGGTTCTCCAGAGAAACAAGTCAATAGGGCATATGTGTGTGTTTGCACAGAGAGAGAAAGGTTCATGTTAAGGGACTGGTTCACATGATTTTGGGGGGCAGCAAGTCTAAAATCCTTGGGCCAGACCAGCAGGATGAACGCAAACACAGGAAAGACATGATGCTGCATTCTGCAGCCCAAAGGCAATCTGAAAGCAGAATTCCCTGTTCCTCGGGGCGCTTCATTCTTTTTCTTGTAAGTCTGAGTATGAGACTCACCCATGTTCAGGTGGATAATCTGCTTCACTCAAAGTCTACTGATTTAAATGTTAATCACATCTAAAAAAATCTCTTCACAACAACATTCAGATTGGTTTTTGACCAAACATCTGGACATGATAGCCTAGCCAAGTTGACACATAAATTTGATCATTACAAATGTTAATTCTGTATCTTATTTTACATGAAAATTATTTTATTTTAGATAAATTTGAGAGGCTGGGAGTGACTTCAATGTGTATTTGTAATTATTACCATAAGCAAAAATCCAAGAGTTTCTTTTGTGAATATTTATTTACGGTGTTGTATAAGGGACTGATATTTCTTTATATGACTAAATTTGAGGGCTTTCCATATTCCTGCCTTAGTATGAGTAATTTGATATTAGAGTTCAGTGAATAGGGGATTAGTAACTTCTTTCTATTTTTCTGGTAGAAAAAAAATTGTGTGTACTATATAGTGTCAGGTGATATTTAAAATACATCAAGTAGAAATACTTTTTCTTCCATTTGATTCCATTTGTGAAATAGAAAATATCTTATTTTTCTGCCTAAATGCTTTATCCCTTTTCAAATTTTAACAGGTTATCTTACAAATGGGGTATATGTTTATGTTAAATTTACTGATGTTATCAATGAAACAATTCAACATGTATAAGTCTTTTAAATAACATTTTTACTGGCAGGAGAGTAAGACTCTTCAACCAGAAGAATGACATTCTATTAATATGTAATTAATAGTCTTACGTGGAAGAAATTGAACAATTTCAACTAGGTTAAGATCATTTTTTTTAACTTCCCAGTGGAAAAAAATGGAAAATTTGTATGTAATAATTAGTAAGGAGTTTAAGATGTCCAAGAAAGTTCATACCCTTTCCAATTTTCATTTTTGGAGAAGAAATAATTCTCATTTATAGATGTAATCATCAGATAACTTCTTTTCTCCTTTTTATCATAATCTTTATATTAAAGTTGGAGCATTCAATTGGCAGATGCTGATGCTGTATAAGAGGTTAAGTGGTTCAGCCTCTGCTCTGTATGAAATGACACCTGAAGATTTTAGTTTCAATAGCCATTTCAATGCTAAAGTGTCTGTGCTCTACAGTGCCATTCTTTGGGATACTTGTACATTGTGCTTACAGTTTAAGTAGCATGAATGTACCAATACTGAGCAAAAAACTATTGGCTTTTCAGTAGATATCGAATATAAAATACATGTAGTGACTGCTTAAATGTCCAAAATTTAATTAGAAGTAAAGTTTTTTAATTAACCCTTTATTTTTTCTTCTAGCTTTACTCATTGTTTTTGAATGAGTTCAAGAAGATGAGTGGTCCCAGTATAACATAAAACCATTTGTGAATTCAGATGACTCATATTTGCTTATACAGAAAATACTATCCTAAGCACCTATTATATAATATGGTTATAGTAAAGCTTAGACAGCTAAAACTGATGAAATACTCAATTAAAGTTGTTAGTCAAATCAATAAAAACACCAGAGAAACACTTCCAATTAGGTTGCTCAGATAAGTGTTTAATTTACATGTAGTGTTAGTTAATTAAATGTCAATTGGTTCCCTAAGATAAATTATTGCTATTTCTCTCTAGTTAACTCAGAAACATGTTGCAAGAATTTTGAGAGAAATTTATTTAGATGTTAAATCAACTGGATCTAGTCAACCTATCTATTTATTTTGATTTAGCAAACAATGAATCAAAAATTGTCCCTTCTATTGAATTTTAATCGAATGTTTAATTGCAATTCAATATTATCATTGTGCAAACTAATGATATATGATCTAGTATTTACATTAGATTAATAACTACATATTTATTGCCTAGAATAATACACTGCTTTCACTGTTGATTTTTAAATTTTTATTACATATAGGAAAGAATAGGATTATTATTGTATTTACCTAATGGCATTTTTTAATTAGCAAACATTATTTTATGAATTTTTCATTTCATATGAGGTAAAATGTTTATTGTCTACTTGAGAGGTCTAGACAGAAATCCTAAGAATACAAATCAATATTAGAAAATTGAAGATCTTAAAAATCTTCTCATATCTAGCATTGTTCTGTTTTTTAATATAATTATCTTTTGTATATTGATCTTGCAATCTTTAATAGCAATAATAATAGAAAATCAACCTATAATTGTATTAAAATCTGAGATTTGCTAAGAAGATTAAAATGTGAAGTTCACTGTTCCAGTATAATTTTAAACCAATCTTTATGAAATTTTATCGTACTATATCTGCCTGTGTTACAGAAATCTCATTTTAATCACGCGGCTAATGTTAATTGGTACTCAATGAATTCGAATAGCTTGAAAGCTATATAAATTTGTATATGTCTTGTCCTCGTCCAAATACAGGTACTTCTGAACATTACTTTGAAAACCAAACTTTCAGATAACTAATTGTAGCCTCCTACAGTCATTAATTAAGTGATTCAACAAATATTTATTTAACACCAATTATAGCAAAAGTCTACTTCTACATGTATTAGAAATTGAAATTTGTAAATATTCACAGGGCAAAAAAATAAAAATAAATAGAGTTTTAAAAATCTTGCCTTATTATTGCATCTTTCTGACCTGGTTTTATGTATGTATGTATATATGTATTTATTAAGGGAAACACTTCACTAAATGAGTCCATAGTACTTATAAATTCAGAAATGCAAACTCCAAAATTGTGTTATATTCATTTAGCAACAATAAACAGCTCCCTAATTCTAGTCCTGGAGGGACCAGAGGCAGTTTCTAATATAAATTTTATATTGGAAACTATTTTGAGATATTTTGATTTTCAGCGTGTATTTAGTAATTATTAAATGTATCCAATATGTGTAAGTGTCTATTAAGTACACTCTAAGTATTAGAAAATGATGTAAAAAAAAGTGATGGCCAGTATCTTGGGGCATTTCTCAGATGCATGTTTGCATTTGTGTGTGTGACTGTGAATGAACATATGAAGTGTGTGTGGATAGACATTTATAATGCGTGATCCTGGACTAGTCACCTAACCTTTTACGTGGAGTGAGCCATCTTGTATATGCTAATTAATCTTCATATAGCAGATAATATGATACTATGATTGGAATTATATTATTAAGTAATTATGAGGAGAAGAAATTGTTTTTCTGTTTGAGCCTTGTATAGCAAGTTATTTCAACAGCAATTTTGAATCCTTTTGTCTCATCTAAGTGTAGCGTGGACCAACTATATTACTAATATAAGAATCAGGGAAATAAAGAAAGCATAGGTAATGATATATAATGATATATTGATCAGCAGTCTCTGAGCACCTAGGTAAAACATGAGGTTCTCGTTGATATACTCTGCAATAGTCAAATACATTTAAAATTTTGGATCATCTTTCTTTTTAAAGATAATTTTCTATATAAACATATTTTATACCAATGTATTTCTTTCAGATGTCTAAATTTATATATACATAAATATAAATATATATATTTCCTTGCTGATATGGAGTAGCTGAATTTTCAAGCTATTTAATGCATAAATCAATTGTGAAATTCCATTTTTTAAAACTATGCATATATTCAAATGTAACACTAAATATTTAATATGCAATTGTAATTGTTAATCATTTAGAATGCAAACCTAATTAAAATCCTGGATCCTTGGCTGAATAAAACAGATTAGTAACTAAAACAAAATGAAGAAGTCAATGTTTCCATATTGTTGTTGTAATTTACATTATAATCCTTTCCTGAAAAATTGTTGGACAATAATAAGAAAATACATATTTCTTAATATTACTGTGAAAAAAAAAGGATTCCCATAAGGTATTATACTATGGGACTGGCATTCTTATCAAGTTTCAACTGCCTTAAATCTATCTATACATCAATTGGACCAGTATCAACCACTACTACAGGCTGAAGAATTTGAACAAAAAGTTTTTCATCCTTCTATTAAATCTAAATTATTGAATCCGAATCTTTTCAAATTTTGGGACTGTAATTATGTTATGAATACATATATAAAAAAATGTGTGTGTGTATATATAATAGACATATAATTATGTATGTAACATGTAATTGCATATGGTCCAGTTTTATCATGTCTACAGTTTAATTAATATTAGTGATCATTTTGTTGTTCTACAAGTTGAGGGGTAATCAATTTGCAAATGATTTGATGCCAGTACAAAATTTGTATTTTCAAAAATATTGTTTGAAAGCTTAAAAACAATATGTGAAATATTAATTTATCTTCAAAAATATTTAAAAAGCACATAAATATAAATTATAATTAAGTTCTAAAAGATTGTGGAAAAATAACATACTATTAATATCAGTATATCTATATCTGTCTTTATCTCTCCCATATCTATCTATATCTCTATCATCTAATAATAGGTCCTCACAAGGATGAAGACACATAATGATCATGTCTTGTTTTGTTTGTTTGTTTGTTTGGAAACAAAGTTGAAAATGTATTGCTGGATAGGCTTTAATGACTTTCTTATAAAGTAGTGTGAGCATATCCAAATCTGAGGACTGCACAGGTAAACTTCAGACATATTATGCAATTATATCGACTACTGCACAAGACTATAATAGAAATCAAATAATGAAATAAACAAGGCTTTGTAGTCTAATATTATTCAAAACACATGAAACAATACGAGTTTTTTTCCCAGTCTTAAGGATTTTTCTAAATATTGAAGCATTTCCAAAAAACTTTTGATATGTTCATAAACAATGTGCTGTCAGAGTTGTTTTTTAATCAATAAGCATTAATTCTTCAATTAAATGATATATGTGAAAAATATATTCTTTGGGCTTATTCATTAAAAATTCTCCAATGTATTTGATAAATCTTTATACAACCATGCCATGTATTGACTCATGTGTTTTGCTAACCATTATAATTTTGTTTTAATGGTAATCTCTTTATTAACAATGAGAACATAGAATATTATTACTACCAGTATTAATGGCAGTTGACATTTATGGAACACTATTCCAAATGCTTTACTTATTGTGTAATCTTCACAAAACTGTGATGTAGGCACTATTATTTCTCATTTTACAACTAAAGACGCTGAGACTTAGAATGGGGACTGCAGGTAGCGAAGGAGTTAAGACAGCTGAGTCAGTAGGCAGAGTGCCTGTGTTCTAACGCCAGCACTGCCAATCGCCAGATGTGCAGTTTGGGTAAATGCATTGTGATCTGGTCCCTCAGTTTCCTTATCGGTAAAAGATAATTATTTATCTTTTATGTACTAACAAAGAATATTAAATATATATCCTGACTATGGCATTAAGGTAAATGAAAACATATTATATTTTAATTGGTTAGTCATGATGCCAGTATTGATCTGTCAAGTGGGATATGAAGTTATAAGTCTTAGGACACTTTGGGGGGGATAGATCTATAGATACAAAATATTTCTTTAAGGCTCAAAAACTGTGAAACATAAATGTATTATGAAGCTCAAGATGGAAATGTAAAGCATCCTAAAATTAAAGCTTCAAGCATTACTGGTTTCAAACAAAATTATGTTTTAATATAACACTTCTGTTTCCGTAGGACAGGAACATTTCAAAACGACATGTTCTATTGTTTCCATAAAAAGATAACATTATACTAAACTACAAAAAAAATACTACTGTGAAACCAAGGAATTTTAATAGTGGAAAATAGAATTTGTGTAAGTCCTTGCTGCTGTCCTGCCTTCAGACCCACTTCAGCATAATCTTTCACTTTCTCAATCCTGAATGAACCCTCATGAAAGCAGACAGCATTCAAGGTCCACAGAGCATCAGCAGAGGGGCTGTTAAATTAATCTTACCCGTTCTAGCATGTCTGGAGTCTGGAGTGTCCACGTGCTTGAGCCAAGATGTTGCAACCTTCTCTTCTTAGTCCCAGGTGAACTGGTCCAGTGATACGATGGTCTGTGCTTTCTCTTGGTCCTAATCCTTGAGGCCTTGGCCTTACTTGTGTCTTCTTACTGAAAAAAAAGGAATAAATGGACCCCATCAAAAATCACATTGACAAGTTTAAAAAAAATAATACTAATTTATTATTCTGTACTATACTCCAGAAAAAATGTTTTTGGCTTGTGATTTCTTCAAGCAGAAAAATTTTACTTTCATAAAACTAAGAAAATGTATTAGTAAAAGTTTATTTTTGAGTATTTCACTTTTTTATGTCTCTTTCATCACAAATTTGCTTGCAGAGCAGAACATCCTAAGAATATATTTTTAAAATTTTTACTCTCTGGCTTCTGAAGGTTGTTAATTAGTGAAAATGCTAACCTTTATTTGCCATGTGCTTTTTGAAACAACCGACTAATGACTAGAAAATGCTTAATTTTAAAATGTTGATAGCTTTTCAACTTCCTTATAAAACTCCAAAAAGTGCTTACTTTATATTTAATGAAGTTAGTAATTTTTATTAACATTGCTACGAAAATGACTTTATTTTACTGAATATGTCAAATAGTCTTCTTTATGAGTGATGGTAGAAATGTATTACAAATAATGCAGGATAGTTTGAGTAGTTTAAAGCTGAAATTAAAAAGATTTTTTCAAGTAAGAAAAATGCAATATATCAGTAGAATAGAGCAGAATTCAGGAATGTGGGGTCGGGAATGTCTTAGAGCTGACCACTGGAAAACAGGAACACAATGGCCCCATTTAAATTAGAATGACAATAAACTTCTTTAGGTTATGAAATTTTAACCATAAGGGAATTAGATTCCCTCAGTTGTATAAATTTTTTTTGGTGAAATGGAAATGTAAGAATAAAAGGAAATAATCTCAGTTATAATTAAACTTTCTGAAAATGATAGTGATGTGTAAATTTTCTTATTACAATCATTTGTTTCAAGTATTTCCTGTGCCATTAACAGTTTTTGTTTCATATATTTTGGTGCTGTTATTTGACATATAATTTCAGCTATAAAAGTAATTGTAAATATAATCATTTAGAAAACAGAGTAATTAGCAACGTCTTTTAGATTACTGATATTTTGGGACATAACATATTATCAAGGGTATACCCTGTGGGTGGGCATGACATGGATTATCTAACATGTGTAGCTTTACAAAGAATTAAATCAGTGACTGCATTGTAAGAAACAGATTTTGACATACATGTGGTACACAAGTGAAGGAGAAATGCCAGATATTTTTTATTAGACCTGAAATACCGTGTTACAGAAGATTTACTTTGTTTTGCTAATTATTTGTTTTGCCATGATATTGGTTTTTAAAAATTCCTTCGGATCTAGAATGTATCAATTAAATTATGTACTGGGAGTTTTATTCACAAAGGCTACGTGTCAGGAAACAACCTCATTCAGTAAGATATAAGTATTTATTTATTCTGAGGATATTAGTATATTCTTTCAGTTGTTTGTTCAAGTGATACATACTGAGTTGTAGTCAGGATTTGGATACTTATTGAAGGAAATGTATCACTTTCATGACCAAATAGTATATTGTTATGATTGAGAATAAGCTATATTTCTTAAGACATTATTGTGTATAAATGGCTCAAGTAATGAAAGTTAAACTTGTTTCCAATACTAAATGATATTACTTTTTACTCATAATAAAGATACCTAGGTGGCATTTGGAGCTAATTTGAACAAATATATCCAAATTATGCCACAGGATATTACCAAAATAACAACACAAAAGACAATTAAGTAAAGACTGAATTAGGAAGCCATATATCATTGCCTCTCTCAAATTGTAACATTTAACCTTCTAACATACCTTTGTTGATTGAGCTTTTAAAAATAGTGCTGTAAGTAGTCTGTATTTAGAAATCATTTGATAATTTCTCAGTCCATACTTTACACAAATATATAAAATTATAGTGATCTGCAAACATTTCCTGCCATTTTCAAAGCTAATAATTGTGAGTTACTTATGAGAAATAAATGACAAGGAACGAGAGTTACCAGTTTCTCTCTTTGATTCCTATTCATTTGTTCTGCTAAGGGACTACACAAGCAATATTATGGTTTCACTCATTGAAAACTGTTATTAATTTTAAATAGTATGTTTTATTCTTCATCTGGCTTTAAATGATACAAAATCAGTGGTTTTAGTGAACACAAACACACATTAAGAGTTCTGTGGATGCAAATGCTAGAGAAATATGTTATTATTCTGTGAATTATATTACCTGCAGAAAGATTTCATATTTTGTTCATCTATGTATCCCTTGTGCAAACTATAGTTTTGCCACACAGTACTTGTATAGTACATATTGGATTAAATGAATCTTGTTGTATTGAGTAAAATCAAATAAGTCAATGGAAGAAAGAAATGCTGAGAAATTTCTCCATAGCAGTATATAACACTCCACAGGAGTGTTAAAAGAGAATACCACAGTAGAACAAGATATAAAAGACAATATCTACTGGCATAGCCCATGTCATAGATACTAAAAAAAAAAAAAAATGGTAAATCTTCTATTGGCTTTTGCAAGTTTATTAAACTTATAAATTGCCAAACCAAAGCATAACTTGAAAGACTAGCAAAGAAATTATTTATTGAAAATACATAAACTCATCTAGGTTAACCTGAAGATTATTTCTCAATGCATTTCTCTATAAAGGAATTAACATGGCTTAACAGTAAGCTTTTCTTTGTATATTATACAGACATTAGAGACCAGCAATGAAGACCCTATCAGAAATTTTAAAATAATTGATACCAAGTAAATAAAATTGTATTGCAAAATTTTAAAAAGACCATTGACCCTCTCATACCCAATTTGGGGCTGAGGCATTATATCTCATATACTGAGAAATTAAGCACGCAGAGCTTGTAAGTATTATCAACCAAGAGACAGTGCTTAAGTCCCTGAATGTACTTTCAATAAGCAAAAGACATTTTGAGTTGAATAAATAATAAACTTTGAGTAGTGGGGAAAGATAAATATTTTTGAAGCAATACTTCAATAAAGCAAGGAAATAGCCTAGAATATATCTGGACTTCTATAATTAGTATGGGTAAGTTAAAAATATTGCTACATTTTAATATATGAACAAAAATGTTCAGTAAACATAAAACATAAACAAGCTATCAATATAATTTAATAATTCCGGTGTGAAAATACTTCAAATATTGTAAAACTACTATACCCACTAAAAACAAAAATACCCAATGATCAATGAAGAAAAATGTTAGTATTTACTCTCTATGTTTAATCTCACTCTACCCACAAAAACAAATTAAACAAATGAATAAACAAAACAACAGCAAAAACATACGCAATGTTATCAACTAAGGAGTAGTCTTCCACATCTTTGGGTAAATTAACACAAATTATGTAGTTATTGTTGGGGTTTGTGTTACTTTATAAAATCTGTAATTTTAATGGGCACATTATTTTAATTTTTATTTTTCTTGCATAAGCTTAAATCATGTGTATCCTGTCATGTCGCTATTTAATTCAGCTTTCATAGTGCTTTCGTGTGCTTTAGTGCTTTCAACATTCCTTGAATGTTTTATAAATATTAAGTAATTAAAGTGTTCTTACAAGATAAGCACTACTAACTGTATAAATGATAAAATTAAAGCACAGTGAGGTAAATTAATTTCTACAAGTTCACACAGCAAGTACATGGTAGAGCTAGGATTTGAATGTAAGCGGTCGGACTCTAGATTCCAACTCATTCAAAGAGAGCACTGTCGGTAAAACTATAAATCGCTACAAAATTCTTCAAGGCATTGTGGAAATATTTATATCAATGAAAATACACAACCATACTCTGGCGTATTATAATGTCATTAAAAAGAGTTAGGCCTGTAGATACAGACCTTAAATATACCCCTTGATGTAATACTAATTAGAAAAAAGTGATATTCAGAGTAATATACTGTCATATCTATTTTTGGATTCTTTATTTTTTTGCATGTACCTAATTCATGTTTTTACAGTAATATGATATAAAATTGATTACAGTGACTTGTGCTATTTTCTGAGCAGATTTTTCCTTCCTGTGATACTTTTTCAAGTTTTTTTTTCCTTAGCTCAAGCAGGAATTTACTCTTCTACAGTAACTTTAAACATATTTTGTCGAATTAAAAATATCTATAGACATAAGTTTTAAATCAATCATTTTTATTTTTATGATGTTAAATCTTCCACCTAAGAACATGGCATACTTCCTATTTATTCATAAAGTATTTTGTAATTTTCTACGCCATTTTATGTTTCTTCTATGTCCTATTCTATTCTTATTAAATATCCTTATATCATTATTATTATTATATACTTTTTCACTGTTTTAAATGTATTATTTCTTCATTCCCATTGCTAAGTATTTATTGCTTGGGAATAAGGTAAGAAATTAATTTTGAGTTATCTATCTATCTTTCTAATGTTTTAATCACCATTTCAAAATTTATTTATTTTTTTATTCATTAATGTATTCATTCATTTTTCCATTAGTATAGACACTCTTGGTTTTCCAAGAAAGGGAGAAAAGAAAAATAAAATAATTCAAGAGATTTTATGGTATCTGTTTGTGTCACAGTTTTCTTTTCATAATTTCTGGCTGCATTAAATTCAGGCTGAGAAATACTGGAGGAAAATGATGGTAAATCACTGTAGGCTCGATGGTATTTCAAATTTTGCTGTTCTTCACTTATCTAAAAGCTGCTATTTACTTTCAAAGTCCTCAAATAGCTGCTGTATGCCTTTTGCATAATATTTTATGGTTTTATCCATTGAAAGAGACAAATAAACTATATTTATTTCAATTCGTAACCATAACTGAAAACCCTGCTGTTCATCTCAATAAAGTGGTTTTTTTAAAAAATTAATTAAAATAATATTTATCCTTACATTTTTTGTCCTGATAATAATATAGTTACCTCAGTTGTCATCTGATTAATATTAGCTTACACTTCATAGATTAATTTTAGTTATACAGTACTTAATCTAATGTTTTCTTGGATGCCAATGAAAGTTTCATGCAAACTGACCCATTGTGTGTAAGCTGGTCAAACTTTTATTTCTGCAATAAATACATAATCTTTTATTGTTTTTATTATGCAAATTTTAGTAGTGCATGTGTACAATGCACAAATGTGTATGTATATATTTGACCATTCATTTACTAATTATGTGAATAATTTATTTAGCACCCACTCTGTCTGAGGTCCTGTTCAAACCATCTGTGAACAACAGTAAACAAAACAGACAAAAATCTTTCCTTCTGGAATGTTCAGAGATTAAATAGAAGATGCAAAATCTGACTTTACTGGCACCTTTTGAAGTGAAGAGTGAGGACACCTGGAAGCACAGTTACATGCCCTGTATATCTTCTAAGATAAGCAGTAGTTCAAAGCTGCTCTTCAAGAAGATTGCAGAGTTCACATTCCAAATGCACTAAGCAAATATGGTTATATGCAAATACTATGCCATTTTATACCAGGGACTTGAGCATCTGTGGATTTTAGTACCCAAAGAAGGTCCTGGAACAAATCCCCCACAGATACTGAGTGATGACTGTACTTAATAAATTGTATGCTAATTATATCTTCGTAGTAATAGTTGTAAAATCTGCTTACTCCAATAATAAAATATTTGCATACTAAAAATAACACTAAAATGACATTTACCTACTATATTCAATATATACTTTGAGGGCATGAAAACTAATTCATTTTAAGTATGAAAAGAGATTTTCAAAAAAGTCTTCTCCATTTGTTTTTCTTCTATTTCTATGTATTATAAATAAGGTTGATGTATTGCTTGCAGCTACTATTAATATTAAATATTTGATGGATTACATTAAGCTAAACTTCTCCGAGTTCAATTATTCTTCTTCTGAGCAGTGTAGAAATGACTTGACAGTTTACCACCAGAGAAGGAACAAAAGACAGCATGCAATTTGAGTGCAGTTTTAATGGAAAAAATTTCACTTGTGGATCAATATGCATACTATAGTTTTCTCTTAAAGATTTTATTAGGTATTGATCTGCTTGAACTTAATCATATATATTAATAGACACACGTGCTGAGAAGGCATAAATATAATGGCTATGCTTGTGTAAAGCTGTAGTTATTTATCTAAATTGAGGGTCTCTCTGTATATGTTTTTATCAAAAGTGTTTTTTTTTCTAAATACATTGCATTTTTCCTTGATTTTTGAAGAACTATATTCCAAACTATATTTTTTTCACCACGGGGACTTTTTTGCTGCTCCTGTGTTATGGAGCAGCAACAAAGTCCTCATCAGAAACAGACCCCTAGACATTAGCCTAGGCAAAGAATTTATGAAGAAGACCCCAAAGGCAATCACAGCAACAACAAAAATAAATAAATGGGATCTAATGAAATTAAAAAGCTTCTGCGTAGCCAAAGAAACTGTCACGAGAGCAAACAGACAATCTACAGAATGGGAGAAAATTTTTGCATGCTACATATCTGATAAAGGGCTGATAACCAGAATCTATTTAGAACTCAGGAAAATCAGCAAGAAAAAATCCAACAACCCTATCAAAAAGTGGACAAAGGACATGAGCAGAAACTTTTCAAAAGAAGACACAATAATGGCCAAGAAACATATGAAAAAATGCTCAACATCTCTAATCATCAGAGAAATATAAATCAAAACCACAATGAGATATCACTTATCTCCAGAGAGAATGGCCTTTATCAAAAAGTCCCAAAACAATAAATGTTGGCCTGGATGTGGAGAGATAGAAACACTCATACACTGCTGGTGGGACTGCAAACTAGTGCAACCTCTGTGGAAAGCAATATGGAAATACTTTAAAGAAATACAAGCAGATCTACTATTTGATCCAACAATCCCATTACTGGGCATCTACCCTAAAGAACAAAAGACATTCTTTAAAAAAGACATCTGCACTTGAATGTTTATAGCAGCACAATTCACAATTGCAAAGATGTGAAAACAACCCAAGTGCCCATCAATACATGAGTGGATTAATAAAATGTGGTACATATATATACCATGCAGTACTATTCAGCTATAAGAAACAATGATGATATAGCACCTTTTGTATTTTCCTGGATAGAGCTGGAACCCATTCTACTAAGTGCAGTATTCCAAGAATGGAAAAATAAGCGCCACGTGTATTCACCAGCAAATTGGTTTCACTGATCAACACTTAAGTGCACATACAGGAATAACATTTATTGAGTGTTGGGCAAATGGGAGGCGGGAGGAGGGGATGGGTATATACAAACATAATGAGTAGGATGCGCACCATCTAGGGGATGGACACGCTTGAAGCTCTGACTGGGGGAGGGGGCAGGGGCAATATATGTAACCTAAACATTTGTACCACCATAATATGCAGAAATAAAAAAAAAAAAGAAAAGAAACAGACCCTCCAGAACCTTCCAGAACCTTGGAACCGAATAAATCTATTTTCCTTATTAATTACTCAGTCTTTGGTATTCTGTTATAACAGCAGAAAATGACTAAGACATTTATGTTTTGAAGTTCATAGACTTAAGACAAAACATTTTATTTAATGCATAATACCTAGCAAAACTTTCTATTTCCCTTTGACATTATTTTATATACTGGTTTATTAGAGACATATTATTTAACAAATTTGGATAATATGTTAATCATGAAGTGCAGCATTTTTTCATATATTATACATTTATTTTTAAATCCTACAGCAGAAAAGTACATAGTCAGCATTATTTTACATGATTGAATTTCTAATGTGACTCACACTGATTTTGCAGGCAATTCAAAAATAGAACATATACAAGTACTTCAAGCAGCAGCAAACTAAACTGATTTTGAGAGAAACTACTCAGAAAAATAATTAGGATCTTTATGATTTTCTGATGTATTTTTTCCAAAGCTACATTTCACTTATTAACATTCACTACATATGCATGTTTACACATTGCTTCATTTATAATAATCAAATGTTTAACCCTCATAATTTTGATAAATAGACAAGAATTTTCCTTTTTTTGTAGTCTGTATACCTATCGACATACCTCATTATTAGTTTCTAATTGGTTTTGATTTTGCATAGCTGTGAAACTTATTTGAATAAATTTATTATTTAGCTGCCAGGATGAACAAAATTTAATTTAATTAGAGGCCACCACATTTCCAGAATGAGTTAATTAAAGATCTAATCAAGACTCCTGAGGATAAGTAGATTGTCAGTTGGGAAAAATCAGTGCAAAGAAAAACTCTAAAATCTACATTAAGGTTAATAGTTTTTTCAACTAAAATTTGTGTTTCTTGGCTTCTCACAGCCCTATAGAATGAATGTCAAGAAGCTTACATGTGATTAATGTCCTCTAGTCATACTAAAAACAACTTTATCAAATCTTCCAAAAACAAGCAAGATTTAGGTCTTAAATATGTAGGGGCCAAGGGAAAACTTCCTTTTCATCCCATAAAAATTGCTGAAAATTAACTGACAAAAGGCAGAATATTGGGAGAAAAGACATACAAATTTGTTAATGTGCATGGGGGTGGGAGGGAGATCATAGAGTAGTTACCCCACCACTCGATCTGGTAGAGATGCTTATATACTCTTGTTATTAAAAGAAAGGCAAATGGGGAAGTACGGATAGTTTTGGGGGATAGTATTTGGGTTTTTGGGGGGAATTCAATGGGCTCGAAGAACATACAATGACCTAGGAAAATGTCTGTTGGGCCCACACAGGAGACGATAGTTTGTGACCAATGTGTGTCCAGGTTCGTTGACAAACTTCAGTCTTTCTTCCTGAAATATGACTTCAGATAAAACTCAAGGAAGAGACCAGAAGTAATTGCATTCTTCTTTGACTGGTCCAGACTTTAGGCAGATAAGGGAACTTCAGAGAACAACTTTACCCTGTTTTTGTTCCACCTGGAAGAGACAGAGGATTGAGAACACAAGGGGTGAGTAGGGGGGGAAGGGTCAGAGAGCAGAGAGACGCTGAGGTTTCTCCTGTTCCCCCACAGAGAGTTCCTCCCATGCTTGGGTGGGTGGGTGGGGACCAAGACAACGTAATAGGGACCTTTATTCCAAGGCAGCTTCTAAAGGCAGCATGTCAAAGGGCCTATTTTGGGGATATCACTTTCTGAGCCCCAACACAAGCAAATCAACCTGAGTGATAATATCAAATGGTATATCTATAAAAAGACAAAAATTTGAGCTCTAGAAGATTATTTGGCAAATAGAGAAAGTTATTGATAGCATTTAGTACAATTAGACTAAATTCATGCAAAGTCCTTTAACATCTGCTCAATATAATCAGAAGAAGGAAGTGTTTTTCTATGTCCAAATTAATTTAATATTTTTATCTTATAGTTATCTTTCCTTCCAGGAAAAAAAATGCTTTGGAAATGCTTCCTCTCAAACAATTGTTATTAACTCCCACTCTTAATATTTCACTGAGGCAAATGTAAGGAAGAAGAGAAATTTGTTAGGCTATTTTGGAGTTTTATTTTTTTAATTCAGTATTTTTGTAGATGTCTTTAAGATCATTTAATTGGGTGTCTTATTTTCTTGGGACTTAATATAAAGACACTGGATTAATTCAAGTGTTTTAAAGTATGTACACCTATAAACAGTAAATAATGCAAATTAGAGATGATGCTATGTATGCAGCATTGAATTAAACATTTTATAATCTTTAATTCTCAAAAATGCAATTCTCACAAAAGTAGAGACTAGTCATGATTATTCCCATTTTATAGATGAGGAAACAAATACTGAGGGTTAAATGAAAAGCTTATACAGCCATTTGAACACAGATCAGAAATGTTTGTTCTTTTAAAACTCCAAATGTTTGTTCCTTTTATTATGGGATACTGTTTCCAATGGACAAATTAATACATGTATGTGCGTAAATGCATCTGGGCAGACAGGACAACTATATTTAAGAGAATATCATTTAATTCTTAAATGTTTCCAGGAATTTTAAATAAATGCATAATTTGCAAAGACAGCACTCACCTTGAGGTTTTTCTAATTAGCTATCTTAGCTATAATGCCCTGAGCTGTAGCATCATAATATTTTACCAGAGAAATATTATCCTTTAATAGAACTTAATTTAAATAAAACTTAATTTTAGTGGCAGTAAGAAATAGATGACATGATCAATATTTACTTTATTCTACTTTACTTTTGAAAGTGAAAACTTATCTTCCCAAAGGAATGCCTTTATGTAAAGGATGTTTTTTATCTAAAAAATTACATTTTTATCCCAAATATTAAAATGGAAATGGTGATGTTCAATAACACATTCCATAACTTTAAAAACGGTAGCATGGAAATGGTGATGTTAAACAATACATTCTATAGCTCTAAACTAGTAATGAGGATCATGATTTCATAAGAAGAAAATTATTTATGGAAGTAACATTATTGTATAACTTCCCACAGGAACTCTACATCAGGATTGGTTTTATTATATCCTAAAACAAGTCACCTACATTCACTTCAGGATATAAAGTAATGTTGAATTAAACAATCTTATAACGCAGCTCACAGCATGAGCAAAGACATCTGTTTACGTTACCATAAATAGTTATGAACTGAGGAGCTCGAATGTCTTTGCCAGGAAAGCATTGCCTCCTAATTTATTTTTATAGATGATGGAAGCTTCATTTTTCATGGGTGGGTAGTTTGCATTCAAATGTACCAATAACTTCAAATGCAATCACTTTTATGCAGCATGTTTTATTGTAGAGCATAAGATGGAATTGCTAGTGGTCTCTTGTTGGCTAGTGATATTGTCCATCAAGAATTTTATATTATTTCATTCCATTTTTAAAATTTAATTTCTATATTGGGATTTACTCCTTTTGAGCACAATTTAATAAATATAAAATTAGTGAGGATTTAATTTAAAATAATGTGCAAAGTTGAAAAGAAAATATAAATGTTCTCTCTAAGAATCTTAGAATTCGGTCAGTTTTTCCTGCGGCGCTAAAACTGAAGCATTTCTTAAAGGATTTTTAAACAAAGAAATCTCATCTATTAAAAATATTTTAATTATTAAAACTTTGCAGAGAGAAAATTTTCTATGAATAAGAAATCTTTGAAAATGGTTATTTTACTGATTGAATATCATAATAGAAGCCCAGACAAGTATTATATTTCCATACATGCAACTTTAAATTTTGAAAAAGTTAATTCTCATTTTTCAGGAAGCTGAGATCGTAATGTCACATGTATATTTGTACTTAGCCTAACAGACAGGAAATAGAAAATAAAATGTCTTTACTCAAATTCGACACTTATGTAAAATCATACTTGTTCACATAAAGTGTATTCTATTCTAAATATTTATAAACATTTCCAAAAAAATCACTGCATAGTTTTATTTTTAAAAATTGTAAAAGTTAAAATTATAAAAATATAATTGTAAAAATTACAATTATAAAATTATAATGTTGGTTAGTCATTTGATTATTATTATAAATGTTAAAATAAATAAGCAGGAGACCAATAGCAGAAGATTGCTTTTATAGTTTGGCCCCTACATAAAAAAACACAATCTAAATTAGTACAAACAAACCAAAACCTAATTTAGGAGTATATTTTTTTAACAAATAGCTGAGTCTCAGCCCATCACAAACAGACAAGTGTCAGCTAATCCCAGGCAGTCAGGTGGTCAGACCATGCCCAGACAGAGCAAACGTCTAGCTGTTGCCAACCAGGTGATTACTTCCATGTTTGCCCTATAAAAGTTACTACTCACATTTCTGCGTGAAGCTCTTTGAACCTCTATTTGGTTTTGAGTGCTGACTGATTCATAAATTGCTTCTTTCTCAAATAAACTCTGATAAGTTTGATTTGTCTAAAGTTTTTCTTTTAACATAAAAAATGATTTTATTCCATTTCAAATTTGTTCTATCCATAAATGGAATTAAGTTTTTAAAAAGTAAATGTAATAGCCTTACCACCACCATAACAGAAATATCATAAAGAAATGATAGAAAGGAGATGCTGGTGTTTACACATGGAAATATGTATTCATTTTAGAGGAAAAGAAGTAATAAGATGATATTCAGCAAGTCAAGCATAAGATTTATTTTTATCGTTCCTATAATAAAGTATATATTTAGTACTTTGATACAGTCCAAAGTGCTATACATATTTTATGACACTTAAAATCACAACTTTGTGAGGACATGAAAATTAATTTCTACATCCTATCGGTGAGAAACTGGAGCTTGAAAGGGAAATAATATCCATGTTTTTCTCTCCCTCTCTGCACATGAACATGACTTGCTCTGAAGCTAAAACTGAAATTTTTAGAAGAGACTCATTTTTTATATGCTGCAGAAGACCAAAGATTAATGCAAGAAATAGAGGTTCCAGAATATCTTAACCATGGTAATAAACATTTGGAGGAAGAAGAAGACCAGGTAATCACATAGTTAGACCACAGCACACAGAAACCACTGAATTTTTGTCTATAGAGACAGATAAAAGGAGAACATTTAACAGCAATTCTGCAGAAAGTGCTTGACCACTTATTTGATGAGAACAAAAGTGCCCAATCTCAGGAAGATGTATAAGCTTTTCGGCCAAGCAAAAGGAGGACAGAAATCACTGCTGCAGCACCAAACTGAGGACATCAACAATTTGGGACAATGATTGTCATCAATTCTGAGAAAGATAAGGACGTGGTACAAGACCTACTGGATATCAAGGACGAAGTGGACCACGTGATAAAGGTGTACTCCCAGAAGAATCAGAGCTCCATCAACCTGATGAAAAAGTCCTTCAAGATGTTCATCAAAATGCCAAGTAAACCTTGTGGACTGAAAGGAATCACAGAGTCAATAAATGTTAAAGGGCAGGTTTATTTGTAAGGGGGCTATGACCTTCAGATAAGAAGCAAAGCCTCTAGCTAAACCATAGAACCATGCTTTAAGAGGCACGAAGGAGAGGCAAGGAAATATACTCAGCAGAGCAGTAGAATATACATATTCAACAGGATGTGGGAGAGGTTATGAATATTCATGAAGGAGACCTGTTAACAGCGTGGGACACACAACACAAAAAGAAAAAAGGTGAATGGGAGATAGGATCTCGAAGTCTGGAGAGTGCGAGATCAACAATAGAGAACAGAGTGTGGCAGCTCTAGAAACATTGCAGATCGAATTACCCACAGACAGAGGTCCAGAAAAAAGCAGTGCAAGAATGCCAACTATTTTGATGTCTTGAGTCACCTAGATTTCTAGGTCTGTGTGTCTTTCACATCGATACTTTCCCAATGCTGAAAATAAAAAACAAAAAGTGAAAACATGAGCCATTTCACCTTTTATCAGAAAATTTCATAATATGATTTCTCTCTATTGTATGGTTTATAACAATGTCTAATTTTGCTACTCTGTGTATTTTAGGTTTTACCACTCCAAGCAATTAAAAATTTCACCACCAAAGAAGTAAATTCTAGTTTCATTCTTACTACTTTTTCTTTCTCATCACCATTCTTGAACAACAAGCCAACACAGTTGTACAATCTACAACAAACAAAAGAAAACAGATGGTTTGAGATGATTGTATTCTCAAATTGCTAATTATAGAGAGCCAAGTCACCTTAATTTTCATGGTAGTCATTGTAATATTCATTTGCCAAATTTCATCAGTAAGACGCTATTAAAGAGTTAGAAAATACAAAATGCTATCTATGATATCTGTGCTCATTAGTATTTGTGCATATGTTTGCTGAGTAAGTGCTATGTTCAATTACTCAACAGACATTCATCCAGAGGAATTCTATCCATCTGTTTGAACCTATTTTAAATAAGATTATTGAAGAAAATGATCTTATAATAACATATGGTAACTGGAAAATCCAGTATGGATTTTCCATTGCATCGATCAATTTATAAAATTCTCTTATGCAAATACAATGCTCACAAGCCAAAGTTTTCCTTCTAGCAATGATTTTGGTCAGAGGGAAGGAAGAAAAATCACGCTTTTCCGTTGGTGGCAGTCACATGCAGTAGTCCCAGTCCTGCCTAGGATTGGACCACAAGGACGAGTCATGTTTCACTTCAGAAGCATGCTGGTTTGATTTTTTCTTACTGTGTGAAGAGATGTTATGTAATGGCTGTAGAATGATCATTTTTCTAGTCAAAGAGATATTTATAAGAACAAACAGGGTATTTAGTAACAAAACTTTCTGTCACATTGAAAAGTGGAATAGATTTGAGAATCAGGGCTCATTTTCCATACTGTGGTGAAAAAACCTAATCATCTCTTAATTACTATATATGCCAAGCATAAACACATGAAGAGTGATCTAATAAATATTCATAGCTGAAAATCAAATTCAGTGTTATAAACACTGGACATAGGATATACTGTTATTAACCAAATACAACATCACTCTACATGTTTATGATTTAAAGAGATTCATCTTTAACTCAACTTTCAGCATTTTCCGCACATAGATAAGATAAATACAAGAAGTATCAAATCATCATATCCAATACAGAAATGACTGAGTGGAGCCACTGCCATTAATAAAAATTATAAGAGTCATATCTGCTTCTAAATAGGATAGACTAATAGGGATCAAATTTAGATTCTTGTTAACAATAAAAGAGGAAAAATATATACAATGACGGTTTTCGTGACATAGGACATAAGATGATAAAGATGAGTGATCACTGAGGACAGGGAAACAAAAGCAGCAAAACCTCGATTGCCCTGGGAGAGCCTCTAGCAGTTGAGGTGTAGAAATGGGGAAAATTTGAGAAAAGACAAACAATGCATTTTTATAGATCTAAAATTATACTAAGCTAAATTTTTAAGTTTAAATGCTTTGCTATAAAACTTTAAAGCTAAATAGGACTATTTCATTTCACTATTACTAGTCAGCAAAGTAACATCTGTTGTTCAGTTTAGCTTCTGAGATTCAGATCTGAGATCTCTTTGTGAAACAAAGTTATTCTACAGTTATACTGTGCATTTAAATATAATGAAAGCCTCTGAACTCGCAATTATTGAATCATGATATTTTAACTTGATATACTTTTAAATAAATATGATATCGCACATAAAGTGGTCTGCACAAATCCCATTTCTTAATCTGAAATCCTGATCTGGCCGGTGGGACTTTATATTCAAGATGGCGTCTCCCTCATCAAGAAAAGGCAATTCCTGTCCTCCTCCCTGTTTATGATTCTTTCTAATAACGTACTTCTGGATCATTTGCAATTTATTATGCAAACACTTTGCTTCTTTGTCACCCACAATACTTAATGTGACTATTGTAAAGAAAATGAATTTTATGGAACATAAAAGCTGATCTGAGACTACACTTTCTAAAGTGTCAGCATGTGTCTGTTTACGACTACAGGCTGAGGAGCATTTGGTCCCCGAGTACTTAGCACAGAGAGATAAAGGAAATTATTCAGACTACTGAAAAAGGATTAGGGTAAAATTTGTCAAAACTGTGTGCTTCTGTAGCTGCTTGATTACACGGCACTCCTGACTGCCTGAATTTCAAAGATAATCCTATCTCTTTGCTGTGCTTCATGAAGCCATTTAGAAATTCAGTCTTGTTTTAGTGATTAGTGAAGTAAATAAGTATATGATGGCTTCCATAGATTTTCCTCCTCAAAATAATAAAAATCAGTTTCAAAATAATTTATGACATATAACATTGGTTTAGCTTCCTCAGTGCTGTTTGAATAAATAATCATCTTATTGCTATATATTTCTAAAATAAAAGAAAGTATCAATGGTATTTAATAAGCTTGCCAATAACTCTGGAATAATTGTTACCAAAAGCAAACTTTTTCTTATATGAGTCAGTTATATGATACTAAACAGGGTAAAGGGGGGAAAAACATGTTATATACAGAAAATGGGCAGAGCTCAAGTATCTTGCTGCCTTGATGATTAATTCAGATCACCTCAAACTTACCTTAGCTAGGGTAATTTCTGTCAATTATGAAGAAAGTCGAAATGTATAAGTCAATTTTACCTGAAGCACAAACTGCTCCATGCAAGGAAGGCCCACCAGGGAAGTTGTATCAAGAAATTTTTCACAAGTATTTTGGGTTAAGAGAGTTGAAATTACTCACTATACTCACACATATATATGAAAAACAACTGATTGACTTATAATTGTATAAACTATATTATACACAGTACAATTTGATACAGCATGTGTTTGTGTAAATAAATAAAACTCCAGTATAAGTCATTAGACATGTTATAAGTTACTTATATTTTAATTGTGCTGTTATTATTTAGCAATATCAGTCATTGACAAATATGGATTTTACTTGAAATAATTCCTTCATGTTTGTTGTTCCCTCTTTTAAGATTAAACATTTAATTTTCTATAATGTCATACCAATAATTTTCATCATTTTTTCCACTCTGATTTAGTGGTAAACAGCTGAACGATAATTTATATTTGTCATATTTCATAGTTATAAATGAACTCATTTTATCATTAAATGTTGTAAGAACAACAAAATAGTATCTGACTCTAAGGAACAATCAATATTGTTATAATTGTAAATAATAAGCCACTATAAATGTCCCCAGAGACAGGGCTGGAGAAATATACTGCGGGTCATTATCATACAGGTGAAGTCAATGAGAGGCCGTACAGTACAACGGGAGATGGCAAAAGCTGGGACCTGGGAAACACCGGCACTGGCAGAGTGCAAAGGGCAGAAAAAACAGCAAAAGGGGATGGGAAGCTGCTAGGATGTAGAAGGAAAGAAATCCGAAGGAAGAGTGTGGCACTGAGTCACTGGAGAGTTAATAACACTCATACATGCAATGGAAAAAATTGAAGTAGCAATTTAAAAGAGGTGTCGAAATGCAAGTCTGACTACAAAGTGTTGAGACGCATCTTGAAAGTAAGAAAATAGAGACGTTTATTGTAGAGTATTGAAAAATCTACGTAATTTCCAGTGGCAGAAAAGGCAGTTACAATACCTGTGAGTTTTATAATCTAAACTAATTTTCTTTTCAAAAATATTGATGTCATTAGTATCAGCAGACTTTTATAAAAGTATTTTATTTAAGACTCTCCCAATAATTCACTTCTCAGATTTTATCTCATGAGCTAACCAGCTTCCTACCTACCCTTTTAGAGAATGGATCTTAAG
Source organism: Avahi laniger (assembly GCA_963575035.1). Taxonomy (NCBI): domain Eukaryota; kingdom Metazoa; phylum Chordata; class Mammalia; order Primates; family Indriidae; genus Avahi; species Avahi laniger. The sequence goes on from CAUYSK010013151.1 coordinate 27,412, forward strand.
AATGAAGGTTCATAATGAAGAATATAAACCTTTATAGAGTGAACAAATATGGCCGTGTATCCTATAATGAATATATATGTTAGTCTTCTATTCAAGATCAACATTAAGCAGTTAGTGACAATCCTCTTTGTATTTTCTAGATATGTCTCTGTGACTGGAAAAACAAGTGAGAATACTAAGTTGCTTCACAGGTAAAACAGCTATGTTGGATGATTGTAAATTTAAAAAGACTTGTATTTGAGCTAAGATTCTAAAATGAAATTTCAGGCAGTGAGAATAAGAGAGAGAAAAACTTCCCGAGAGAAGAAACCCATCAATCAAAACTATTTCAGGCTCAAAACATTTTATAAAATTTATAAAATTCAGAGTATTCATGTAAGGTGTTAATTGAGTCACTTCACTTCAGCTAGGTTAAAAAAAAATCCCGTTAGCTTCTAGCTAGGTGATAATTACATTTATTCTTACAAAATGAAATGACTATTATGTGGGTAGGATATTCTTTGTAAGTAGCTGGACAAAAGCTGAGTAGAAATCAGTGATGTATGATGACAGATAATAGAATTAGGACAAGGAAATTTATAAGTACATATAATTAGCATTATGACAACCAATTTGTGCATAATTAGTAGTTTTGTAGTGAGTTGATTATTAAATTTTAATCATAGATGCTTTGGCTTTATTCACCCCAAGCAAGAATTTTGACTGCTGAGTTATTTTTTTTCTTAGGAAAGTATTAATTTGATTTTTTTCTGACCATTAAATTTTAATCTGTTTATGACAGAAAATGCCTTTCTGAAGTATTATTTTCTAAATATGGAATTTTCACTGATTTGTGTTTTCTTTTGATCAAATGGCTTTTACAATTCAATCTCAATATTTTACTTTGCTAATGCTAATCCTTAACTTTCTCTTTTGATGCCATAGCTATGAATTATATTTTAATAGCCATTTTTTTCCCTTCATTTTGTACCACACTTCTTGTTTTTCCATTGTACACAAGTAATTATAAATATGCAGGAACACTGGTTTCAACAGCAACAACTTGTTTTAGGTTTATCATCTATACAGTTTTCCTGTGAATGGGGCTTTTCTAGATTGTTGAGAGTCAGGTCAGACTTGGGACTTTTCCAAGAGCTCCACACAGATCTCCATCCTGTGCCTCAGAGACTTGTCGTCTTCAGAGCTACCATGACCTTGAGGCTGCTGGCTTTCAAGGAAGTGGCAGAGCTGGGAAGAGACGAATAAAACAATGCAACTAACCCTGATGTACTTTCTGAATTTCAGCATATTTTCTTGAATAAACATTGAGATTATTGCAAGCATTTGGTTAATTTCCAGAGTTCTGAAAAAGTCGATTTTGACAAACTTTGCCTTTTCTTCTGTTTATCTCTAAGAAGGGAAAACCAAAACTATATTTTTGAATCAGAAGTTCAGGAAAATACCTAGCCTGGAAATGCAGTTTTGGAACTCGGCCGCATAAAGACAGTATTTCAGGCCGGGCGCGGTGGCTCACGCCTGTAATCCTAGCTCTCTGGGAGGCCAAGGCGGGCGGATTGTTTGAGCTCAGGAGTTCGAAACCAGCCTGAACAAGAGCGAGACCCCGTCTCTACTAAAAATGGAAAGAAATTAATCGGACAACTAAAAATACATAGAAAAAATTAGCCGGGCATGGTGGCGCATGCCTGTAGTCCCAGCTATTTGAGAGGCTGAGGCAGAAGGATTGTTTGAGCCCAGGAGTTTGAGGTTGCTGTGAGCTAGGATGACGCCACAGCACTCTAGCCTGGGCAACACAGTGAGACTCTGTCTCAAAAAGAAAAAAAAAAAAGACGATATTTCAAGTCCTGAGATCATAAAGGAAGAAACTGTAGATGGTAAAAAGAAGTGGACAAGGTCTTAACTTTTGTTACTTCTGGATATGCACTTCAAACACAAGGCTAAAAATTTGGTGCTAATGTCTTGTTGAATTATATTTTATGTGCTTAGTTAGACTCTAATCAGACAAGCTCAGTTCATGAGGGTTCAGGTAAATTGAGTATTTCCATGACAATGGCAAATGTACTCCTGAGAGAACCTTAGATTACATTTAGTTGCAGAAAATTTTTTTTCATATTTGGATGCAATGTTTAAATATGTTCCATAATTTGTCATTAACCTTTTGAAGAGTGAAAAAAAGAAGAGTTTGAAAAATGTAAATATCTTATTATAAACTTTATTTGTTTCACAATTTTCTCATAAATAATATTGACATCTTACTCTCAACTTTAAAATTCATGACATTTCTTTGCTTTTCACTATGCAGAACATACTCCTGAGTAATTATGCTCTTGAGAATTGTCACTCAAACAACCACTAAAATTTTTATTGAAGATTAATACGGCATTATCTTTGCAGCAGGAAAAGAAAGGTTTTTATTTCATCTTTTGTTCAAATGCTTTGAATATCAACTCAAGAAAACAGACATTACTCTAAATATTCCAAGCAGAAAGGTGTTTAATCCAGGTAATTGGTCTCCAAAGCAGCCAGAGGACTGGAAGAGCAAAATAATGAAGAGGGTATTAGCTAGATATCCAGAACTTAGATAGCAAATACTACGTTGGACGAGATCAAGGCCATTGCTGCAAGTTATTACACATGCATGAATCTTTTATCTCGTCTCATCTTCTCTAATCTCCCAGTCATGACTGTCTCCCATTTTCAGGACTCCAAGGAGCACACACTGGCCAGAAAACCCGGCAAATATATTTGACGGGAAATGGAGAAGTAGACACCCTAGCACCTGTAAGGGTTGACACAAGGCCTGTGGTTTTTGTGCCCATCTAATTAATTTTTTCGTTTAAACAACTATTGCCAGAACAAAAAACAACATAGATCTTATTGATATGTGATAGAAGTATTAAAACTGTCAAAAAATAATGAATAAAACATTTTTTAAAAATTCCAACAATTTCAGTTGTCTGAAAAAAATACTGCGCTGTCATGGGATAAAAAGTTCCTATTACTAGAAATGTTCAAGCAAGATATGGGAATGAGGCAAACCTAAATATAATTCTTCCTCTGGCATTTGAGACCTATGATTCAAAAAAATCACATGCTGTCAAATATTCTCAAGATTCATGGAGATTGCTCCCTGCAACCACATTTAATATCTTTCCAGTCTTGCTTTCAACAAACTACAATTAATTCTACTGGAGAACATATCTTCCAGTCTCACATTAAAAAAATATATTATATTCAAAGTAAAACCTTAATCTTGCCCATCCCATGCCCCTAAATTGCTATTCTTTCAATTGTATTTTATAAGCTAAAAATTAGCACCGTCCCATACTCAATTATTCAAGAGCACCCTCTAGAAGTTAAGCTTATATACTTCCTTTCCCACAGCTCTATATTCCCTCCATCAGCAAGTCGTGTGGATTGTAAAGCAAACTACATATCAAATCTTTTTCTTTCTGTTCATTTCTGCAGCCATCAGTCTAGTAAGAAGCATCATAATTGGCCACATAGACTGTGGCAATAATGTCCCAAATAATGTACTTGCTACTTTAATCCATTCCCCTCAGAAAAATTATTTTAAAGACATGGAATATATTGTCTATAATGCATATAATTACTTCATTGTGTATGAGTAAGCTATTGCTGTGTAACAAACTACCACATTGCTTAAAAGTACAGTTATTAATTATTTCTTATGTTTCTACTGACCCATGCTAGGCTCAGAAGCCTCACTCATGCATCTGTGGTCAGCTTTGGTTTGGCTAAGTAGCGTTGTTGATCTTGATTGAACCCTGTCAACCAAGATGCTCAGAGCCTTAGATGGAACCACTGACTTGTCTTGACTGTGTTCCATATATCTTATCACACAGCCAACTAGCTCATTCATGTTGCCATGACAACAACATAGGATCGGGAAAGACAGTGTCAAAGCATACAAGACTCTCGAGACCTAGGCTTATAACTGGCTCAAGGCTATTCCAGATTCAGGGAATAGAGAAATGATTCCACTTCTTCAGAGGAGAAATAACAAAATTACATCAAAAAGAATGCAGATATAGGAAGAGTAAATGATTGGTGCCATTTTTTTTGGCTACCTACCAAACATTTGTTCCCAAATCACTCAAAGTCAAATTTAAAGGCCTCTATTATCTGGTTCCTGTCTATTTCTTCAACTTTATCTTGTGTAACTCTCCCTGACGCATGCTATGGTCCATTCAAACTAGTCTTTCATTTTTCTCAAATTTTCAGCATCTTCCTAACTCATGAACTACATATCATGTCTTCTCTGTGGAGTGCTCTCTAATTATTTTACATAACTGCAAATATTATTTGCTTTAGGACTCAGCATAATTATTTCATTCACATCAAAGGTTTCTCTGGCCACTTATGAAAGCAAATACCACCTCCCCCACCCCACACACACTGTTATTCTTAAGACACTATTTTGTCCTTTACAGCACTAATTATAATTTATAATTGTTTAATTAAATATAGTTAGTATCTTTTTCCCCTACTAAACTATAAATTACAGTAAGGACATTGACCATTTTTTCCTCTCCTCTTTTTCAACCTCCTCATATTTTTCTTTATTTTCTCCTGTTTCTCTTTTGCCTTTTCTTCCTTTTCCATTATTTTCTGATTGTAATCTTGTATATATGTTAGTGATTCATTTTTCTCTTTTTGTATTTTTTATTGATATATCATTTGTGTACATGTTTTTGTGGTCCATGTGATATTTGGATATATACACACAACATGTAATGATCAAAGCAGGGTCACTGGGCTATTCATCACCTCAAAGATTTATCTTTCCTTTGTGTTGGGAAAATTACAATTCTTCTCTTCTAGGTATTTTAAAATATATTATACAATGAATTGTTATTAACTATAATTTCTGTGCTGTATTATCAAATACTAGAACTTATTCCTTCTTTCTAACCATATTTCTGTACCCATTAACCACCTTCAGTTTTCTTCTTATAAGGTGTGTTTTTTCATATACTTTCATATACTGTCAACTCCTCCCTGCTCCCTCCTGCTTGATTTCCGATGTGTGTTAGTTATTTACAAATGTGCACATAAATGTTGATTGATTAGTTCCAATTTAATGGTGAACACATGTAGTGTTTGTTTTTCCATTCTTGGGATACTTCGCTTAGAAGAATGGCCTCAGTGTCCCTGACAGCTAATTTGATACCTGAATGAAACATGAAACGGTTTCATTTCCTGGCCTTTCTCTTGGTTATGCTCACGGAGTCTATTCTTAACACTGTGTAGTAATTTCCTTTGAATGCCAAGCATTATATATGCTAAAAAAATTGCAAAAACTCAAGATAATCTCTCTCCCTAGGCAAAATTAACCCATCTCTTTTTTTGTTAGATAGAGGGTGGCTAAGCACTTTAATCCAATCAGAGATTGTGATGAGTTGAGACTAGTTTGTAGTTCCAGCAAAGTCCAGTTTGCCTCAGATTTGGCCCTTGACTTCAAGACATTTTAACTAAAAATACAATTTCTCCCAGAGGAAACTTCTCCCTTAGGAGGCTGTTACCTCTGCTATGAATGGGACCGATTAAAAACCACTCAGCATTTCTCAGGTTTTGCATTTATGTTTTCACTTTCCCACTGCACAAAGCCCTGTTATTCAGCAAATATCCTAAGGGGAAAAGCTGCTATGTGCTTGAGACCCTTTGCTCTCTGTCAATAGCGTTCCCAGTTTCCCACAGACACCCGTTGCTGGACTTTACAGCAAGCTTTGCGTAAGATTTTCAACTCTTTGCCAGTGTCCAGAATGGCCAAAGACTCCAAAAAATCAGTGGCAGAATTGTCCAACTCTGTAATCTTGTCTGCTACAATCCTCACTGCCTCATCCACTTCCAGTTGACTTTGGACAGACAGTTCTTCTATTTAAGGTTTTACTAATTTTATTATAAGTAATCATATATGGTTCTTCCACTAAGATTATAGACAGACAATATGAAATATATCTTAAAGAAACTGAGCAGTATTTTTTACCACTATTTATAGTATATTTGTGCTATAACACATTATTTTCATGGAACCAAAACTTAACTACAAAAAGATATTAATTTGAGAATATGAACAGCAGGATTTCTGAAACATGTAGAACAAACTAAAAGATATAATATGTTCTTTCATTCATTTTAATTCTATTTAATATTTGGAAACATTTGTATCACTTTATTGTATAAAGTAATGCACGTGAGATTAAAAATTCATGTCATAGTTGCCACGGATTTAGCCTGAATTGAGAACATATCCAGTGTCCAATTTTTCAATAAAATAATTACATATTAAATGCTGTCTTAGTGTGTAGCAAATTATATTGCATACCTCCCTGAGTTAAAATATTAAGCTGTTGTATACTTGTAACAAGGTTAACAAAATTCCATCACTTCTGCGAGAACACGCTTTCTTGATGATAATAATATAAAAGTAATCTTTAATAAATATTTTGTTTCTATATTTGATTTTAAGTGAAAAGACTTTGAAACATACATATGAATACATAGTAGGAGGAAATTCTATATCACACACACACATATGCTCACACAATTAGCATTATTTATATCTGTCTATACTTATATCAATATAAGCAGATATAAAAGGAGAACAGCTGAAAAAACATTGATCTAAGATTTCATCTAATGAAGGTTGAAATGTGGGAATTTATTCAATTAAAGTAGAAAATGGTAATAATAAGGAAAAGAGCAGAACAAAATGAAATAAAACATGCATATATAATTGAAAAAATCTGTAAATCTAGAGTATGGTTCTTTGAAAATATCAATGAAGTTGATAATCTCCTATTACTGTAGTAAAGAAAAAATATTGAAAATCCAACTTATTAATATAAGGAACAATGTTGTCACATAATACTGTATTTGTATTAAAATCTCTTAAAAATACTAGCACACATCCGCCAAACTGTCTACAATTGAAAGATAGACATATCCAAGCACTGGTCACAATGTGGACCAACTGGTGGGAATGTTGTATATTTTTGGGTACTCTTGGGCAATGACAGGATCTGAAGTTGGACATGCATATAAATGACAACCCAGCCACTCCTTTCTGGGTGCATGCTCAAAAATAATGTGCACATGTGTGCCACAGAAGTATAAAGATGCTATGGTAGCATTATTCATAAAAGCTAAAGCTTGGAAATAAAAGCTATCGAGAACAGAAAATATTGTGATATGTTCAGAAAAAAAGAATGCAAAGTAAATAAATTTGTGCTGCATGAAACAACACAGAAAAAAATTTCATAAACATTGTACTGAGGGAAAGAAACCAGACCTCAAAGAGTAGATACTGTATGACTTCATCTAAATAAAATTCAGAAACAGGAAAGCTGACTTTTATTGTTGAAGTCTGGATACTGGTGTCCATTGTGAGGGCTGTGACTTGGTGCAGAGTGAGGACTTTTGGATTCTTGGAGTAATAGAGATTGTTCACTTTGTAAAACCTTATTGAGCTTTGTGATTTTTGTGATTTTCTTTAGTCTTTTCTATATTTGTTAAATTGAAATAAATTTTTCTTAAAAATAGCAAGGTCAAAAATTCGTCATGCAAAACATTATTTTGTTAAGTTTTTTTGGTCTGGAAATACAATCTAAAATAGAATCAAAAGATGAAGTTGAAACCATTCGAAATTCATTCTAGGAAGTAAATATTTATTTCATAAACAGAAGTTGGTTTTGGAAGCTGGATATTCAATAAACATGTGAAAGGATATCAAACTTCATGAATAATAACGCCAATGTCATGTTGGAAGGGATGATGGCTTATTAATTTTTCTAATAGACAGTGACATTGATACAAATAAGATTTATTATGTTCGTCAAATCAAAGATGCCTGTGATGAATATAGAATTTTTACTCTCAGTACCTGCATAACAAACCTTATTAAGTGATGTGTCATTCAAGATGATTTTCAATGAGAAGATAATGAAGCAGATCTCTTGAAATGTGTTTAGCGGAATTAATTCTGAGGAATAATGAAGTTCATTAAAGCTAAGAAATAGTTTCCCATTTTAATAAATATATTTTAATCTTTATAGTTTAAAACACTGCACTCAAAGGACTCATAACCATAGGCAACAAAATATATGATATTTAAATATATAAATTAAATTAAATATATAAATATAATTAAATATATGATACTTAAGTTTTTCTTTTGTCATGAGAAGATAATGTATAACATGTTCCCTAAATGTCTTCAGGTCAGTAGAATAATACCGTACCTCTTAAATGAAGTGCTAGTTACAATTTCATAATAATAATTATAATAAGTCTTATAATTAAAATCTAGAGATTTGAAAACATTGAAACAGAAATATTATATTCTAAGGGTAAAACTAAATGACTAAGTTTTGTGTATGTAGAGTTAAAACAGAAAACTCTCTGAAATCTGGCTCCTATTGGTAATTATTTTAACTCCTTGTGTGTCTCAATTTTCTTATTTATAAAATGGAGGTGAAAGTATACTCCAGCCTAAAGGGTTCTTTTGAGAACATAACAATATGTTACCTATTATTTTCACTATTGTTTTGTACTGTAACATATATTCATAATCAAAAGGTATGAGAAAAAATAAATTGCAAAGGATACAAAGCATAATTTGTAGATGTAATCAAAAAAGCAAATATTACATTACATGCGAACTGAAGAAGGAGATATTCAACAATAAAGATAGAAATAATAAAATATATAACAGAAAGACATGAAAAAATAAATGTAATAGAAATTGATGAAATTCTATACAAGAAGGAGCTCCAAGTAATTAGAATCTTAAGGAATGACTGAGGAGTGTCTTAAAGTAAATAACTCTGATTATTTAAGTGCCAGCAGAATGTAAAGAAAACATAAATTGGTTGTGGGTGAGGAAAACCATATTCACCAAATACAGCATTACAAGAT